>CAUYQG010035357.1:0-28784 GCA_963574415.1 Tarsius wallacei | reverse complement strand
CACAATGGAGTACTACGCAGCCATAAAAAAGAACAAAATCATGAATTTTGCAGCAACTTGAATGGAACTAGAATCTATAATACTGAGTGATCTCTCACAGAAACAAAGATCTGAGTATCACATGTTCTCACTCATATAGTGAACTTTGAACATCCAACATAATACTATAAGAAAATGACTGACAGAGATGGGAAACTATGAAGGAGGAGGGGAAGGGAGATGGGATTAATGGTAGTCAATATCTGTCTGGGGACAGGAAGACACCTCTTATCAACAAGGGTGCCTGAACGAAGCATATTTGTATACTTAAACCTTAACTGTACCCCACAATATCATAATAAAAAATACTGATTATAAAAAAAAAGAAAAAAAAAAGTAAAAAGAGAAAGAAAAAAAAGAAAAGAAAAAGAAAGTCAAATACTCTCCACCTTCTTGGGTCTATCTGAAACCAAAGGCTTGATGAGACAGATCCTCAAAACTTCAAAACCATTTTATCTTCATGGAAAGGGCGTACAGTTATATTATGAGCCCAATCAAATCAGAGAAGAGGAACTCAGCACCTCCAATTAAAATTGGAGTGATGATAACTTCAGAAAAGGGCCAAACCAGGCCCCTATGGCAGTATGCATGGAGTATCCAGTTGGCCACTCACTCCCTTGCTGTTCTAAGGAGTGTCCATGTCACCAAGTAGTGTAGGAAAACCTCTTGCACAGCCCAGCAGTATTTACTGGAGGAAGATAGAGACTATATTTTTGCTAACGTCTCACTCTAACCAGGAGTGGGATTAAATGAAAAGCTTCTGCCAACCTCCTTAAGATAAGAAAACAGGCAAAGGGCCAGAAAGACCAGCTAGCAAACTATACTGACTTTCAGACAGTCTAGCTGGCAGTATGTGATACAGAGAAAATAAACAACCCGGAGGTCTATATGTTCTTGGATTTGTGTTTGAAATGAGCATGTTATCATGTAGGTTAAAAATGACTGGATAATTAATGGAAAACAACTTGGGGAAAGTAGCTTTGGAATGTACTATCAATACTAATGTAATGTGTCGTGTTTCAACCTACAAAAATCTGAAGAAGCATTTGATATACGGGGAGGTAGTGCTGGTATCAGATTCTTTCATACAAATGTTAAAAAGGTGGGCTCACAAGGTATCTGGACTTTTGGCCATTGCCCCTTTAAGTGAGTGGAGTGCATCAAAGGGGATTGAAATCCCATATCCAGCAGGTACACTGTCTCGGAGATTTATAAATGACTTTCAAGATAGAGCACCCAGAGGATTGGTTTCTGAGCAACACTGTCAGATTGACTACAGGACTTCCAAGAAAAGCACCAATAAGTAGCTTGGTTTTACTACTTCTTACTTACATTTGGGTTTGGAATTGCATTTGCTCCTTTGTAATGACTAGTCAAATCACAATAAAACATTTGGGGGAATTGCACAAAAGATATGGGACCTATGAAAACTTTGAATTTAGACCATATTCAGGGACCATATTTTGTAATAAAAAATAATACTGTGTGTCTGGGCACGGTGGCTCAGCCTGTAATCCCAGCACTTTGGGAGGATTGCCTGAGCCCAGGGGGTTCGAGACCAGCCTGAGCAACTTGGTGAGACCTCGTCTCTACAATAAATCAAAAAATAAGCCAGGTGTGGTAGCGCACACCTGTAGTTCCAGCTAGTTGGAAGGTTGAGGTGGAAGAATTGCTGGAACCCAGCAGGTCGAGGCTGGGCAGCCATCAGCGTGCCACTGCACTACAGCCTGGGTGACAGAGTAAGACTCCAACTCAAATATATATATATATTTATATACTGTGTAAATGTGCAAATAACATGGATAATCAATGGAGTTTTCACATCACATTCTAGTTGACTTCAGCTGGAATTGGAGAATGACCTCCAATGAGGTCCAAATGACCTCCAAATGAAAGGCCATATTAAAAAGAAGAGCACTACAGAGATATATATATATATATATATATGCAATTTACTGCTGCCAAAGTATAATGATCCTCAGAGCACGGTCAAGGGAGATCCCTATCAGAAGCAGGCAGAGAATGGGAAAAATGAACTTCATTGCTACAAAGCAAAATGAGGGCCCTCAACTGCTACAAAGCCAAATGAAGGTTCCCAGTAACAAAGATGTCTTGTCCCCAGGTCAGCGCGGTGGCTTGTGCCTTTGAGAGCATTTTGAGAGGCCAAGGTGAGAGGATTGCCTGAACCCAGGAGTTCGAGACTAACCTCGGCAACATGGCAAGACCTTTTCTCCACAATCAAATAAAAAAATTAGCCTGGCATGGTGGTGCACACCTGTAGTTCCAGCTACTTGGAAGGCTGAGGCAGAAGGATTGTCTGAGCCCAGCAGGTCGAGGCTTTGGTAGCCATGATCATGCCACTGCACTCCAACCTGGCTGACAAAGTGAGACTCTGACTCAAAAAAAAAAAAAAACGTCTTGTCCTCAGCCAATATGACACAATGGAAATTTTCCTCAAGATGAGGTATTACTGGGAGTGGCCCTATAATGCTAAAATTAACCCATCTCTTCGAGACTGCATAAGATATTATGTATTTCCCTTTACAGTGGTTTTCAATTTTGATTGCATATTAGAAACACCTAGGAAACATTTTAAACTTACCTTCTGCCAGTCCACACCCCTAGAACAATCAACTTGGAATCCCTGGGTATGTCGCTTGGGCAGCATTAGTCTAAAAGTTCCCCAGGTGATTCTAATGTGCAGTGAGGACTGAGACTCACTGCTTAGCACTAGATCAACCAGAGCCATTTTCTAATTTTGTAGGAGCATTGACCTGGTTGCTCACTGAGGACACTTACCTAAGTGAGCTGATGGTTAGAGGACATCGCATGTCACCAGTAATTAGTTTCAAACATTTTCAACGCAACATTTTTTTCTAAGTTTTTAAAACAGTAGTCCTGGGCATTAAAAATTGATTATTGGAGGATACTTTCTAGTTCTGTAATTATGCTGTTTTTAAAAAATCCTGCTTATTCACATGTAGTAATTAGATAAGATATTGGGAAATAATACTTGAAATTTGTGGCAGTGCTTCCCAAGACCATCTTCAGGATGCATGATTTGCAAGGACTCATGAATCTCAGGAAAGCTGTTAATACTCATGACTATGGCTATGGACCTTGGAAAAAATGAACCTATCTAATGATTTATATGAATCAACAGGTATCATTCAATCACTTTATCAACTGGGAGTGAGGCTCAAATCTTTTAAGCTAGCAACTCCCAAATATTTACAAAGTACATATGGCCAAACATGTGGCCTTTCCAACATTTGGAAATATTTAACAAAAATGTATGTCAAGAAACCTAACCCTGAATTGTACCCCACATCTTTATAATAAAAAAAGAATTAAAAAATACAAAAAAGAGAAAAAAAATTGTATGTCAAGAAATCAAAACACACCTGTAATCCCAGCACTCTGGGAGGCCAAGGTGAAAAAATCATTTGAATCCGGTATTTTGAGACCAGCCTGGGCAACATAGCAAGACCTTGTGTCTACAACAAAATCAAAAAATTAGCCAGGTGTAGTGGTGCTCACCTGTAGTCCCAGCTACTCTGGAGGCTGAAGCAGAGGATTGCCTGGGCCCAGGAGTTGAAGGATGCAGTGAGCCATGATCATGCCACCGCACTCCAGCCTGAGCAACAGAGTGAAATTCGGATTCAAAGAAAAAAAATCAAAAGAGCATATGTTAATATAAAACAAATGCTCACAGCAGAATTGTATATAATAGCCAAAAAATGGAGACAATCCAATGTCTGTCAAGTGGTAATGAATAAGCAAAATACAGTATGCCCATACAATGATGTATTATTCAGAAATAAAAAGGAATACTAAATGAAAGAAGCTAGACATAAAAGGACACATATTATATGATTCAATTTGTATGAAATATCTAGAACAGGAAAAGCCATACAGACAAAGTAGATTAGTGGTTGTCTAGGGTTCAAGTGAGGAGCAGGAATTCACTGCAAATGGGTATGAGGAGTCTCTTGGGGGTGATGCAAATGTTCTAAAACTGGGTTATGGTGATGATTGCACAACTCCGTAAATTTACTAAAGGTCACTGAATTGTAAAATTGTAAAGTATATCTCAATAAAGCTACTGAAAAATAAAATAATTACTATGTGCTCATATGCTAATTAACATTACAAGCCATTGGAAGGTTCCAGGGGCTAGGACACTAAATATGTCAGGTGGTGATATTTCATAACTGAAATAGCAGATCAATATAAGGGAAATAAGACTATCTTCTTTACACTGATTTGATCATATTTTATTGAAAAATATTCCCCCCCCAAAACACCTACACATATAGAACCTCAAGTAGGCTTGGGGCAGAAACTTAAAATGTTTCAATTTTACTACATTAGAAAGATAATATGTGGACTTCAGTCCCCAGAATAATCAAACAGTTTTGAACTTATTCTAATGGTACAGGTCTTCTACCCCATTTTAAGAAATTATAATTACAGAACATTTATGATAATTTGACCCAGACACATATAATAAAAAACCTGATCAGTTCCTTTAGAAAGTATGCTAAAAATTACACACCTATGATGGCATACATTCCAGATGCCTGCCTATTTATTCAATAAAGTGGTGAGCAAACTCTTTTTGTTTTCAGTACAACACTACTAGATAAGGTGGTAGCTACCATAACATTATAACATTTATTCTTGGTTGAAGACCCCTTTAGAAAAGGAGTTCCCCTTGATTCATATAATTCCATTTGTAGTGAAGACATTTGAAGATGAAAGTGGACTGCTACCATTTTGTAGTATCCAATGTGGGTGTGGAAATCAGCCCCAAATGTACTAAGAAGTATTAGATCTGAAGTCTGCTCATTTATTCACCTGGTAAGGAAACTTACCAGGGAAAATACTCGTTCTAGAAGTGGTAGACCTGATGGTCACTTCCTACTCAGTCAAACTAGTCAGTAATAAACTTAAACATACTGTCTCTGAAGTTGAGATGCCCAGTTATACAACTTTATTTTATGTCGACAGATGTCCTCTTAAGGTATTGGCAGTTACTTTTCCTTTACCCAACTTCAAGTCCTACTATGGCTAAGTCAATCTTATACGATCAATATCTTGTAGATGATATTTATCATGTCTTTAACAACAAAAAGAACAAGACAATGATGTGCTGAAGATCCAGCACATATCCAAGCCTTCTGTGAAGTGCTATATAGCATATTTAAGCCCTCCTTTCATGTACTGTTTGTGAACCTACGCTGACTTTATTAAACCTACTCTGCACGTCAGACTATGGTATGTTTCAGGTTGCTGTCTCAAATTAGTCCTGCTTCCAACACAATACAAAATTATTAATTTGTTAATACTTATACCAGTAAAGTTTTCTAGCAACAATTTCATGAAAAATGTAGCAAATCCAAGGAGTTCATTCTGAAATTAACATTAATTATTCAAAATACTTACAAGGTCAACACAACTGTCTGGATAACCAGCAGTATTTGTAGAATGTATTCCTCCTCAAACACATTGCCTTCAAAATTAATGATCCTTGAATTGTAATTGACATAATCTGTTATTTCTTTAAACCTCTCTCTCTGAAACCTCTTTTTACCTCCTGTGTGATCTCCCAGAGGATCATACTCCCACCTCTGGCAAGCACCATATTTATAAGATTCCTATAACAGTTTAAAGGAGATTTTATCCATGCAATCAAGCTCTTTTCTGGGATTTCCTTACAAACAAGAAACACCAAAAATGTCACTGACACTTCCATAGGGGGAATCAAAAAGGACCTAGGTTTTCGTTCTTGCTTTGCCACTGAACTACACTGTGAACTTGTGAAATCTAATTAAACATTTGTTGTTTTAAAACTAAACTATGCCTAATTTCTGTTAGGTGTATTTTTTTTCTGATTGTATTATCATGCATAAACTTACAACTCTGGGGAGTGATTAGGGCTGGTATGATGTTTTGATTTTGTAGATAAGGCCACTGAGAAACAAGTTAGGTAACCTGCCCCAAACCATACAACTGTAGTAGATCTAAAATTCAAACCTAGGTGTTGAGTATGTGAAAACACACTCTCAGGTTTCTTCCAGCTCTATAACTCTATAATTTAATAAATGAGTGTCTATTAAACCCAGAAAATTAGATCACAGTATTCTGCCAAGCTTGAATCTCTCATGAAAATGGAATAAGAAATGTGTAAAGACAAGTCATCCGTAATAGTCATCAGAAAGAGTAACATGTTTATATGACATATTATTTTTACTAATGGGATAACATTTTGTATTTATATACACTGAGATATGAAAAGTCAGAAAAAACAGTAATTCTAAAGGAACAAATAGAAATAGTCTCCCTCTTGTTTCAGTTCCCCCTTTTTAAAAAGTGACTCCAAATCAATTCCTAATGTAACAAACATGATTATAAAATCACACTATAATAAAACAAATATCCAAACTCCCGCTGACATGGCAGTAATATCAAGCAATTTTTAATACAAGCTTACAGTATATTCAAGAGCATTGACAATCTCTTGGAATTATTTCTAACAAATTTTGAGCAATAGATAGATATATTCCCCAGCATGCCAAAAATCAAAGCAATATACGGTAATAATTCAATTCTAGTCACCACTTGGAGCACTTAATATTAATGGCAAAACAACTCCAGTTAAATTATGTGGCTATCTTCCATCAAAGTTAACCTGTGAATTTCACAGACTCATTTGCAGACAAATCTAAATAGCAAATCAAATTATAACACCCAATCCCTATGAATACCACCTGAATATTTCAGAAAGAACACTAAGAAAGAATAAATTGGAACTACCATTTGACCCAGTAATTCCACTACTAGGTATTTACCCAAAGGAAAATGAATCATATAAATAAAGACACCTGGACTTATATATTCACTGCAGCATTATTCACAATAACACAGTCATTGGAACCAAAGTAAATGCCAATCATTGGTTGACTGGATAAAGAAAATGTGGCATATATACACCATGGAATATTATCTAGCTATAAAAAAAGAACAAACCATGTCTTTTGGAGCAACATGGATGGTGCTGGAGGTCATTATCCTAAGTTAACCAACTCAAAAACAGAAAACTAAATACCACGTGTTCTCACTTATATGTGGGAGTTAAACAACAGGTACTTGAGGACGTAAAAATGGAAATAATATACTGAAATCTTCACTCCCAAGGTGATAGTTTTAAGAGGTGGGCCTTTGGGAGGTGATAAGGTCATTCAGGTGGAGCCCTTACGAATGGGCTCAGCATCCATATAAAAGAGGTTCCAGAGTGATCCCTCATCCTTTTCACCGTGTAAAAATACAGCAGGATGGCACTATCTGTGAACTATAAAGTGATCCCTCACTAGACAAAAAACCTTCCCTGATCTTGGAATTCCCAACCTCTAGAATCATGAGAAATAAAATTCTGTTGCTTATAAGCTATCCAGACTATGGTATTTTGTTATACCAGCCAGAACTGAATAAGACAACAACTTTCTGGAAAGAGTTGCAGTCAAGGACTCAGGCATCCCTGGTACATACACATATGTGCAGTCCAAGTCCTAGAGCCTTCATTCAGAGGTCTTACCAGGGACTTCAGCTGAGGCACTTCCAAGATGCCTCCAATGAGACATCTGTGTTGAGGGACGTTGACTGAGGCACTTTCAGCCACTCTGACTCAGTACTCTCCCACTTCTCTCCTACCTCTTCTCCCTATCCCTAGCAACCTTTGTGGAGAGAAAAGAAGTCTTTTGTTCAGAGCTCCTTGGCAATGACATGATTACACCTGCTTGCACTGCATGTCATCTAACTCCTACCTCGTGACATTCTGTGAAGGAAAATGAAACACATGGAACTTGAATTTTCTTCTTTTGTCTCTTGCCTACATTGCCCCAACACATGAATAAAGTCTTGGTCATTATTTTTATTTTGGCTACTTGTCTTAGTTGACCATTGAATACCTTGACACCTGGCAGGTTGACAAATTGGTATAGTAGATATGGTAGTCAACTGAGCACAATGCAGTTCTGAAACATGAAATTGCGTGGGGGTCCCACAGGACATTCTTGGGAAGTGCTAGAAAATTGTTTGTAAGAGACTGGGGCACTTTACCAATAGGTCTTGAGGAGTGCTATAGATTGTTTATAGAACCTTTCTGGTTCTGAGGGGAAACGTTGGCCCTTCACTTTATCCCTCAATTACCTGAATGAGATCACCCAGTCCATGGGTCAAATCAGCCATTCAAGAGGGGCTCTAAACAAGCTACGGGAGAAGTTCCCTAGCTACTGTTCAAGGTCCTTAGGCAATGAGACCAAAGACTGTCAGAGGCCCCTCAAGCTGAGTTGCACCCAATAAGTACTGTGAACTCTAGGTAGGTCCCTGGTGCCAATAAATGCCCTCTGTCACAGTGAACTGTGAAAGCTTCAGTGAAATATATATGTATCACTCCCTTCAGGCTCATTTTGCCCAGTGTCTTTTCAGAGACCTTAGGTACTTGTTTAGTTCACCTCCATAATAAAGGAGATAATCTTATTAAACTTCATAAGAAAGAGTGATGCCACATGGGGCATGTTATTAGAGAGCTTTTTCTTCAGAGTGTCCTGACAACAGCCACTGACAAGATAGCGGAACGTGAGAGCACCAGTAGCAGTGGTGCCACCTCCATGTTGTTTGGTGACCAGAGGAACCCAGGCTGCACTCACTTGAGTGGCAACTGGGTTCCTCACATCTACACCACTGCTGCATAGTGCTAGGTTGGGTAGGGTGTCCACACTGCTTGGCCACAGCTTTCCAGGCACTATAGTCCTCATGGAAGCCCAGATGTGCCCTGATGACCCCACCCTGAGATTCATGGGAGGGAAACAGCTGCCTGGGCTTGCACTCCACCCGGCCCTCTACTTTCTTTCCCAAAAAGAAAACTAGCGACCAGATATTATACCTTGGTGTGGGGTGGGGACTAATAATAAGGTCCTCACAATGATAGCCTTTGTGACTAATACAAGTGCTATCACCTCTGCCCCTCTCCCTGAGCCTGAAGATAAATTAAAAAGTCTTGCTGACAAGACTAAGGGTTGGGCTCAGATCTCTCTGTCTCCAGGGTGAGGGGGACAAATGCTCCATATCAAAATCAAGATAATAAGAAGGTGAGGTAAAATTATATCCTTGGGTCTTTTGGATACCAACACACAGATGACTATGATCCCTGAAATCCCTGAAAGTAGTATGAAGTAGAAACAAATAATGCTGTCTGATTTAGGATCGAAGGCCACTCTTGCCCAGACCTTGTTGAGAGGGTCCTTCTGGCTCCTAAAACCTCCATTGTTATGACCCCTCGCAGTAAAAGTACTATTGGTATAGATAAATTGTCTATGTGCAATTCCACTTGCCTTTGCCCACAAACTCTGACTGGAATTGCTGCTGTTAGGTCCATCTAGTGGGACACATAGAAGACCATGAAGCTACTTGACTACCAATGTCTAGTACTGTTATGCCCCCAAAACAACTATATCAGCTGCCCAGGGGATTAAACAAACAAACAAACAAACAAAAAACCAGGCACTCTCATTGCCAAGCTTAAGGAAGGCAAAGTTCTCTATGAGACTATTTCTCTTTTCAATAACCATATCTGGCCTTCTTTAGAGAAATGTCTATTCATGTCTTGTTCCCACTCTTTATTGGGATAAATTGTCCTTTTCTGTGTTTTAATTGAGTTATTTGTTTTTGTTGTTGTTGAGTTATAGGAGTTCTTTAGATATTCTCAATAGTATCACCTTATCAGATACATTGTTTGCCGACATTTTCTCCCATTCCACAGGTTGTCTTTTTATTCTGTTGATTGTTTCCTTTGATATACAGAAGTTTCCAAGTTTGCTGTAGTCTCATTTGTCCATTTTTGCTTTTATTGCCTGTTCTTTTGATGTCATATTTCCAGATTTGTTTTGCATTTTACAGTTCTTGATGCCAAAATCCAGATTGAGGTTGAACTTACCTACAGAACCCTGCCCAGATAATAATGCCTTGTGAGTGCTTCGAACCTCTCTCCTGTTCATTGACATGGGGATCCTTCAGTGACCCAGTGCACCAGATGTCTCACATATTGAAGTAAAGTAAGAAGTGCTTTAGTTATTTGGGGCAGAGAAACTTTTCTTTGGCCCTTCTGTTAGGCATCTTCTGTGTTTCCTCAGCTCTACAGTGGAAGATTGTTTAAGTAAATCTCCTTAGTTCCTTAGGCAAGGATTGTATGAAGAAATAATCAAGTGGGACTCTTTCCCAGTCTTCTAAGTTCCTTCCTTCAGTTGAATTGGTTACTGGTTCCATAGGTGATTCTCCCTCTGACCTGTATCCTCTTTACCAAATGACTACAAGCTGCTAATGTAGCAGCAATTTGGTTCAATATCACCAAAAGTGGAATGATTTAATTAAGTGTAATCTAGAACTTCAATGGCCTCTCTGGAATTTATCTCTGGAGGATCACTGAATCCTGTGTATCCACAATTCCCTATAAACAATGGTTTGTTTCTTTGTTTTGGTGAGAAAACTGAAAAACAACTTTCTCAGTTCAAGTTTAATCAGGCCATTCAGCAACCTCAGTCTACTTTGCCTGAGGCTATTTAATCTCTCAAGGATCATCTGTTCCCCTCAAATGTCATTCCTTCGGGTACTGTACCTCCAACATTACCTCCACTTCCTTCCTTTCCCTCTCATTATTCTTCAGCTTCTCCAAATCCATTTCTGTCACTTTCACCACCAAGTACGAACTCCACTCGCCAAATCTAACCCACTTTGCTGGTTCCTCAGTTTCTTATAGTTACTCAAGACTTTGGTCCTATGTCCCTGACCCTCCAAATCCAAGAAGAGGAAACCACAGGATTCAATTGCCTCTTCCTTTCAAAAAGTCATTTTTAAACTTGATCTGGATATGACTTACATGCTAGAGTAAAGAGCTTCCGTGATCCAAGAAAGTATAGGAAGGAATTTTCTGCATAACTTAGATTAGTATTAAGGCCATATTCTCCAGAGCATCCAGATCTTTACCAATTAGTCCAGCTCCTCACCAGACTTGGAGATATACCTCTATGATTTGAGAAGCCCAAATGGCTCAAAATTAATGAAAACTTACAAGTAAACCAAAATATACCCAGGACCTAATATAAAGCTAAGTAAATCAGAGAAAAAACTTTTAGATTCTATTCCAATGGCCTCCTCATCTAAAATTTACTTGCCAAAGATTCAAGAGTGCAGACAGCAGGGAGATAAATCTATTATATTCCTAGCTACAGGCATCATTTAGAAAACATCCGCAAAGATTATTCAGGTATAACCCTAGATAAACATCATGGCATCTGCTTTATTTACCAGTTTTTTTAATGGTTACATTTTTGAACTTAGAAAGACTATTAAAAAACATCATGTTAATTGTCAAAATTCCTCTGTCTCTGAGATCCTTGCCTTAATACAATAAGGTGAAGATGCACAGGCTAACAAATCTAAATCAGCACAACATAAACTGATGGTTTCTCAACTCAAACAGCTCTAGGGGAATGATCCCAAAGTCTTCAAGCCACCCTCAACTTCCCTAAAAATTCCTGTAGACCTGTAGATGTCACAAGGCAAAGGGACAGTGAGCTAAAGTTTGTAAAAAATAAAAAAAACAAATAACTATAAAGTCTTAATGATTCCTCGCATTTTGCTTATCCACTCACCTATCAATAGACCCTTAGGTTGTTTCCACAGTTTAGTTATTGTGAATAATGCCATCATACACATGGTCGTACAAATATCTCTTCAAGAAATTTTCTTTTAATACTTCTGGATATGTACCTAGAGGTGATACTGCTGGATCATGTGGTAATTCTCATTCTATAGTTTAATGATAGATAACATATCTATTAGAAATTCTGACTTCAAAGGGACATACGGTTTCCAGAAACAAAATACAACTTTGTTGACCTCAGGTTTATTATCCAAGACATGACATCTCCCTTGAGGGAAAACCTTTGTCCCCAGAGTACACCAAAAACTTCCTCAATTACCCTTTATCTGAAAAGAAGAGACAACTCCAGGGTTTTTCAGGATGGGTTGACTATTATAGGATGCAAGTTCCTAATTTATCTGCTATAACATCCCCTTCATATAGTATGACTAAGGAACCAGTGTTTAAATTCCTACCATAGAACTTATCTGTTACAATAACACAGAAATTTTCCTTTTCTCTTTATCCACCTTGGGACTCTCAAATTATTTCTTGCCCTTCTTGCTACTCATTCATGAGAGAGAAGGACATGCTTTAGGCATCCTATCTTAGAAGCATAACAGGAATCAGAGGCTTATTGAATATTTTAGCCTCCCACAAGGGCTTTTAGCTCAAGCTTTCCCATCCTACTTATTAGCAGTCGCAGTAACAGTTAAACTATTTCAAACGAGGACTGATCTTGTGCTAAGTCATACCTTGGCTATTTATGTATCCCATGTGGTCCAACCCCTTCTCCTGACTGAATGCACCCAACATTTTTAGACATCTCATCTATATCTTCTGAGATCCTTTTGCTTTCTCCTTTTCACATTATTATCTACTGTTGTCAAAGTCTTAATACGCTGAATGAAGGACAACCACATGACTGTACTGTAGCCACCCAAACTTTAGCTTTTTCCTGTCCTGATCTAGTTGAATTTATTCTAGATCCAGATTTCACCCTTTTTGTTGATGGTTCATACCTCTACAACTTAGTAAGAGGTTTCCAGGTGGGATAGGGCATTACAGATTTTCGTACAAGCCTCTACTGATGTAGAAGCAACTCAGCAGAACTCCTGGCTCTCTCAAGAGCTTGCACTTTACCTCAGGACAGAAGAGTAAATGTTTATACAGGCAGTGCGTGTGCTTTTGGAGTAACGTATGACTTTGGTACATTATGGAAAACCAAAGGATTTATGACTGCACTTGAAGCAATAATTAAAAATGGGAAACAGGCAGATGACCCCCTTGAGGACTTATCACCACAGGAAGGGACCTTATTCAAAGTTGAAGCTCACATGGGCAGTAAAACACCTGGAGCAAAGGGAAACTCATTAGTTGATAAATATGCTAAGCTAGCAGTTTATAAATCTGTCCCACTCCCACCGCAATCGGATAAGATATTAAAAACTGTTCTGCTTACCACCTCATCTTCTAATGAAGGAAGTAAAAATCTCTCAGTAAAAGATTTCTGAAGCTGAAAAAGCCAGATGGAAAGAAAATGTTTGTTTCATCCACCTAGATGAGTTTTGGAGACACCTAAACAGTCACTTGATCTCTCCAATTTCTTGCCTGAAATTTATTCTATGACCTTTGCAAGATTACACATCATGAGCAAGGAGCATGAAATCAAGTTCTCTGCTGACCTTAGAGGTAAAACTTTACTCCTTATCTAGAACAGAAGCCATTATCTTGCCCCATCTTCAAAAGCCATAACCCTGGCAAACCTGTAAAGGTGGAACAAAGAAGAGAGCCACTTTCAGCATCTTTCTCCATTGGCAATTCAATTTTATTTGAATCCCTACCTCTCATAGCTGTGAATATGGCGTTATCATTATTTGCATGTTTTCTCATTGGTGAGAAGTTTTCACATGTAAAAAAAAAAAAAAAAAGAAAGAGACACTATCGTTACCATTGTTAAACTTCCATGAGAAGAAATTAACAAATTTTCCCAGCCTGGGGAAATCCACTTGCCTTCTTAAGTCACTGGGAACCCATTTTACTTTAAGTCATCCAAGAAATGCAACAAGATTGTTTTTAGTCCCCCAAATTATAATGTCTTTACCATCTCCATCATCTGGAGTGATTGAGCTATGAAGCACACTATTAAACTAAAACTTGGAAAATTTTCAGAGGAGTGCGTCACACAAAATGATAAGAGTAGGAAGCCCTAGAGGTAAATTCCTCCACTAAAACAACTATTAAATTGAATTTTTTTTTTAAAAAAATCTATTAAATCCACTTATTTTAAAATTCTGAAGCCCAATTAGAAACTTGTGGCAACCAGGGAGTTGCCCAATGAAGGGAGACACTGCTTAGATAAGGGAGCAGCATGCACAAACCAGGTACCACCCTGCGTTCCTCAATCTTGCCTTCACTGTGGGAATAAGCAGTTCACATTTTTGGGGTGGCTGACTAGTGTCACGGTGGCCAGTAGGAACACTGTCCCACAAAATGGGGCTGTGTATTTTGACAGATCAGGTGGTTTCCTGAGGAGCTTTTGTTTTGGGTCTTGAGCTTCAGTGGCTTCCCAAGAACATCTAGAATGTAAATGTTCCAAATGCCGCTAAATTCTATATTTTAAACTATTTAAATTTTTAAAAAATTATGCTGTGTGTATTTTGCCACAAAAATGTGGTGTTTTCAGTGCTTTCTTATAGCCAGGTACTTTGATTTTTATTTGCCAAAAGCACTCTTAAATTTTAGTAAACAGCAAGTCTTTAAAGAGGGTATGTAGCAAAGCAATATGGCCAGTACAAATAACCTTGATAGGGCAACAGATTTGGCCATCCTTCAAAGAAACCAAATGATATATACAGACAAATTGTTGATGCTAAAACACTGTACATAAGAACATTTGACATTGAGTCTATGAGAAAATTCTCACAGGACTAAGACCTTTGAAAAAACATGCATTGGAATCAGATACTCAAGAAGCAATCAAAATCAGTATCACTATGGTACTTCTGAACAATACAATAAAATGTTGTTATTAAAACAGACATTGAACTATCACATTGCTTTCTGTGGAGAAGATGCCAATTACTCATCAAGGTATTTTGTCTGCATATCTATGTTTGACAATAAAGAAATCAACCTTTAGTTAATTCGCAGGAACATACACTACAGTAATGATTCAGACAAAAAGGAACAAATGAATGTCCCTTATTACAAAAAAAAAAGCTTCAGTTGACTCTTAAATGAAATCCAGAGTTGGCTAAATAAATAAAATGTAGGGGCAACAAACAGAAGAAAGATTGGGGACTGCAAAGGATCCAATTCCTTGGTGTCCAACCTTCAAACCACCTTTTATCATCCTCACTTGCTCCTGGGCCCTGCATTGGAACTATTTTTCCTACTAAACCACATTTAGTAAGTCATAACTAATTCATGCCATCTGTATTATTATTATTATTTACCAGTTTCATTGTTGATTTAGATTTTAACCAACAATCCATAATTGTGAAGGTTTTATAATAATATTATGAAATCACATAAATCACTGTCATGTTTGTGATAAGCTATAAAGTCAAGCAAGCCTGCAGAAACTTACGTACTGCTCACTGATACCAATCATTTGAATGTGGTCATCAATCTGTGCTCAAGTCCAAGATTAGTCACACACTGGACATGTTTAATTTGAGTACTGTAACTACTTCACATGGGGCTGTGCTATCCATGATTGGTGAAATAATCACCTGCCCCCCAAATTCCTATAATGTCATCAAGAACCAATCAGGCATTCTTTCTCTGATACTGATTTGATGTAAACCATCCAGAAAGCAAAAGCATTTGACATTTTGGTTAGTTTATTGAGCCCTAAGACGGGAAAGTGTACAACATTTATTAGGATGTTGAAAGTTCCTTATTCTTTTTATTTCCATACACATGCAAACACAAGCATGCTGAACAAGTAAGTTTTTTGGTTAAATAAAAAGCACCAGGATTATATGATACCAGGGGTGTTTAAAGATAGAACACAAATAAATGTATTATACTTAAATTTAAATAAAATGTATTCAAAGTAGTCACTCAGTTCACCATGTTCTTAAAGTACTTACTACATATCATTATTATAGGAATACCATTATATTTCATAATTTTCTTATCTTTGTGATTCTGACACATAATTCAGTGCCTGGCAGGCAGTAGGCGGTTAATGCTTGTTTGTTGAACAAAGGGCTTTATTTTGCCCAGCCTGAAGCGTGTCAGTATTTAAACTTGATTTTATTCCCATAGAAAAAGACAAGGAGGGATATTGTTTTCTAAGACAAACAAAATGGATACGTGAAACATATGAGAATGTTAAGGGAGCAAACACAGACCTCAGCTCCACATCTAAATTCTTCAACAAACAATTACACAATGAGTTTCTTCCTTCCTTTTAGGCCCGCTCTGTGATTGATAATGGCACACAATCCTGCAATTTAAGCTAGTGTTTGGAAGGATGGCTTTGAAATCACACAGACCTGGGCCCTTGGCCTGGCAATACCACTAAGCATGTATTTGGGAGCAAGTTACTTATTGTCACCAATCTTTATTTTTCTCATCTATGAAATGGTGATAATAACAACTATTTCAAAAGGTACCTAAAGGCCAAACCTACCCAAAACCTTTGAGGTCTTAGTGAAGGTATTTATGGTCAAATAAAACTCAGAGCACTGTTTTTAAACCAAAGGAGGTGGATTCATATCCTTCTGGCCTCCCATCTCCCATCTGCACCTCTCCTAACATAACTTCCTAGACTCCAGTCATTGTAACAACACAGAAGACCTTCAAACAAATACCATAGCTCTTTATTGCCCCTCTCATGCATCATTTTTACTTCCAAAAGAATAATTTCCTACAAAAAGGCATAGATAACAAAGGGTCTGATGGTAAAACTGAAGCATGCACTTCATCAACAGCTCTCTGAGTCAATCAGTAATGATGCCTCTTGGACAGTACTTTGTAATTTACACATCTTTTCCACAATCGTCTCTTAGTTTAATTCTCTCTCTCTCTCTCTCTCTACCTCTGCCTTCTGTCACTTTGTCACTCTCTCTGTCTCTCTCTCTCTCTCCCTCTCTCCCCCGCCCCTCTCTCTCACACACACACACCGAGATAGAGATAGAGAGAGAGAGAGAGAGAGAGAGAGAGAGAGAGAGAGAAAGAGAGAGAGAGAGAGAGAGAGAGGGAGAGGGAGGGAGGAGGGAGGACGGGAGGAGGGAGGGCGGGAAAACAGGCAAGGCAGGTGTTGTGTAATGCTTTTGCTTCTGTCAGAATATTGTAGTAGAGATATAATAGACTTCAGAATCAGACCTGAGTTTAAATCCTGGTTTTCTCTGATTATGTGCAAGTTACCTGAGCTGTCTGAGTCTCAGATTCCTAATCTGTAAAATAGGTATAATGCCTATCCTAAGAGAGCTGTTTGGGGGTATAAAATGAGACGACAGGAGGCATTCAACACATAGTTACACTTATTATTAACAAATCTCACAAAATTAAAAGGATTTGCCTCAATTTATCTTCTTAATTACAGAACCTAGACTAAAATCTAGAATCTAGGTGCCTGACTCCTAATTTACCAGCTCTTTGGGAAATAGCTATTATTGGGTTTTCACATGGAAAACATGTGTCTCTGCTTGTTTCCTATAGCAACTAAACATCTACTGGATTTTCTTCATTTGTTCAAATCTTTCAAAATATTCCATGCTTACACAATAGCAAACCAATCTCTATAACAGCGACATATTCAGTCCATCGATATGTGGCATTGTTATCATGGTATCAATTTGAAGTTTTTATTATGGATATGCTGTTACAGTCATTAAATGTGATGCCAACAGAACAGCACTGCCCACATAAATAACTTACCCCAAAAGAAATTCTGTATCATCAAATGAAACACACTAACAGTGTCTCAGGCAGTACAATATCACAAACTAAAAGCTGAATTGAGAATTCAAACAAATTTATAAGGCCTAAATATATTAACTGTGCAAACATTCTCTATAAAAGGGAAAATAAAACATCAGAACTCTAATGACTGCTTCACCACTATTTGGAGAGTACATCAGTATATTGCACACATGAAAAGAATAGGCAAGCATAGATAGCATAGCATGCAGATCAGTCTGTTTGAAAAGGAAATGTGCCTATTAGATCTAGTGGGTGATTTTCATTATCAAAGATTCATTATTAGAATAATGCTAACAGATAATAGTGTTAAAAGAGAGTCATGGATATTGCCAAAGAGGTCTAGAATTTTATTTTTTAGGTGTATATCAAGGTTTAGCAAACTTTATAAAATACTAAGGCTTAATAATAAATTTATTTCATAGGGATTGGCAGCAGTGGGTCACTGCCAGAAGAGGGAGGGAGGGAGGAGCACATAACACTAATAAGGGAAACTGATCCCAAATCAGGCAAATTGAGGACAAATGGGAGACCCAAACTTCACCTGTATGATGATCACTTATGTACCTAACCCCGAATTGTACCCCATATCTTTAAAATAAAAACAAACAAAAAAGTAAAATAAAATCATGCAATCTGTAAAAAATAATGAAATAAAATAATGTAATTTTTAAAAATGTATTTCATTCAATTCCTCATATATTTTATTAAATGAATTACAAATATTTCTCAATAATCTTAAGAAATCTATAGTAGTAATTACTCCCCTCCTCCAGACCCTCACCCCCTGCAAAATTATCAGATTTATCCATGTGGCTGAGGACCAAAGTAAAAACCTTTAGAAAAAAAATTGAAACAAAGGTACCTGCATAATGAATATTTGTATACCTAACCCTGAATTGCATCCCACAATTTTAAAATAAAAAATTTAAACGTTAAAAAAAATTGAAACTATGCTGGGGTAATATAGAGGAATTTCAGGAAATCCTATTCATAGCTTCATGAGGCCCAAACCTTTTACTCGTATTTATTTAAAATATGCTAGAGTAATTCTCTTCAAAAATCCTTCAAACTGGAGCAAATTCCAGAATCTTCCACACAAATTATCCTATCACTCACTCTAACTCTCATCAAACACCTTGTTCACTTACATGTCCTTCTGATCCCATGCTAAAATTCAATTTCCCAAGGTTAAATCATTTGGTTGGGGAAGGAGAAAGGCTTCATTTTTTGTTTGATAAGCGCTCTGCTACATGCTGAGGACACATTGTCCAAGCAAATGCTCTCTGCTCACAAGGGGCATAGAGCTTAAATGAGGTCAGACCTACATAAAATTGTGCACATGTTACATATTGTGGGATTCTGAAAGAAAGAAGAGCATTATTTTACAAGAATGGAATTAACATTTGACTTGGGTTGGGGTCTCTGGGAAGCAGACTCAGAGACAGAAATTAGCATGCATTAGATTTACTGGGAGTACTCTCAGAATCAACAACTACGGGCGAGGAAATGAAACAGGTCTAGAAAGAAGAGTTGAGCTGTGATGCTGTGACACAATCACAGCAAATGCCTCAGCCAATCTCACGGGGGACAGCAGAGATGAAACGGCTCCTAAGAGTTATCCCAAACTGAAGGAAGGAATCTGGGTTTCTGTATCCCTGCATCAGCTAGTCATTGGATACAGGCTCTCTCTCCCATAGCCACCCTGATAAAAAGATACAACCTTAGGCAAGACAGCTCTCCTCGGCCAAGGGCAACATCTAAAGAAGAACTCAGCTGAGAGCAGTCAGTCACCAATACTCTCAAGAACTGGGGTAATAAGTGTTTCCATCTTAAAGGTAGGTTTAGTGGTTGGCAGTACCTCACAGACAGCATCATTACCATCCACCTCTGTTCTACTCAGATCTATGTGCTTCATATAATTTCTGGAGCAGATCTTTCAGGAATTTGGAGGGATTTTTCTGAGGGAAGCATAGAGAAGGAATGTTACCAGGATGAATCACAGCCCCCATGCTGAAGCTGGTTTCTAGGCCCCAACAAATACTCATCATCTCCCCTCTATGTGATCCATTCTAGAGAAACCTCACCCTCAACCACAATCTTTCCTAGTCTTGCTGGGTTATCTGGTGGGGTGACCCAGATTCTCACATGTGAGCTGTCTGAGACCCCCAGTTATCAGGCTCTTCTCAGGCCATGGCTACTGCACCTGCCCATTTACTGAAAAAACCAGGCAAGGAAGTAACATGAAAAATCTACATGGATCATCTAGACATTAAATATATTCTCTCAGCATCACTGTGAAACAGCAGCTCTATCCCCTCCTGATACCTTGGCAAACTGAACCTCAAGTGAGAAGAAGGAAGTCACAGCTTAAATTTGATGAGACCCTTGCTGTCTCCTGGTAGAAACATCTCCCATCTAGAAACTATCATTTTATACCCCAAAACAGCACTTTCAGGGTAAGTATTGTAGTACAGACTAGAAAACTGAGATTCACATAGTTCAGGTAACTTTCTCAAGATCACAGAGAACCAGGGTCCAGAGCTGTGGGAACAGGAAGGACAAATTCTGAAGGCAGATCACTGGGAATCATGAGTAAGACCACTCTTTCATGCAGGTCTTGTCTACTGGACTCTTGGGAACACAGCATAATATAATGATCCTAACTTAGGGTGTGTTCTGTGTCTTTGAGGATGATGCCTTACCCCAGAAGGGTATCATCTCTGATCTGGCACCTCAACCACGTGTTTAACTGGTTATTTTGTCACTCTCATGCCAGTAGCATCTTGGTTGTGTGATATGCAATAGGACCAGTAGCTCTTATGATCACGTGCCCACTGCTGTACCACTTTTACTGTGAAGTGAGTCCCTCAGACTAATGCTCTTACCATACAAGCCAAGGAACTAATGTCAGGGTTTTGTCAACTGGCAGCTGTGTCTATTCCAATTACATAGTCAGAGACTCCAATTACATATTCAGATAACCATCCTGGGGTGGGGAGGAAGAGATTTCAGGGAGAAGGGAGAGTATAAGCAATGTGTGATTTCCTGAGGCTTTTGATGGTTTAAGCGTCAGTAGGGCTGGAGGGAGGATTTTTTAGGGTAGAAGAGTGAAGTGAGAGGTTGGAGGGGGAAGGACATGTAGACCATCGAATGCCATGCTAAAGAGTTTAGACACTGGCCAGGCGCAGTGGCTCATACCCATAATCCCAGTACTTTGGGAAGCTGAGATAGCAAAATTGCTTGAGACTCCAGAAGCAAGACCAAGCCTGGGCAACATAGTGAGACTTTGTCTCTACGAAAAGTTTAAAAAATGAACTAGGTGTGATGGCTCTCATCTGTAGTCCCAGCTACCCAAGAGGCTGAGGTGGTTCCAGGAGGTCGAGGCAGAGTTGGATTGCCTGAGCCCAGGAGGTTGAGGTTTCAGTGAGCCATGATCATGCCACTGCACTACAGCCTAGACGACAGAATGAGACACCAACTCCAAAAAAAAAAAAGTTTAGACGCTATCTTAAACAGCAAACTACCATGATGAAATGTACATTTTCTAAAACTCTACTCTGCAACAGTGTGGAAGTTAGATTATATATAGTAAGTCCAATGAGAAAGATTTGTATATAATAATATGTGGGTTGTAAAAAAAAAAAGAGAACAATTAAAAGTCACTCTAGGCCAGGCTCAGTGGATCACTCAGACATCTCCCAGCACTTTGGGAAGCTGAGGTGAGGGGATTGCCTGAGCCTAGAAGTTTGAGATAAGCCTGGGCAACATGGCAAGGCCTCGTCTCTACAAAAAGTAAAAAAACTAGCTGGGTGTGGTGGTGCATGCCTTTATTCCCAGCTACTTGGAAGGCTGCGACAGAAGGATCACCTGAGCCCAGCAGACCATGGCTGCGGTAGCTGTGATCATGCCATAGCACTCCAGCCTGGGCAGCAAAGTGAGACTCCAACACAAAATAAATAAACAAGCAAACCAAAAAAAAAAATTAAAAATCACTCTAGGTTTTTGGCCTACAAAACCTGAAGGATAGTCTTACTATTAACTTAGATGGAGAAAATGGCAGAAGGGGGCTTGTTTATGAGAGAAGATCAACAATTCAAGTGGACAATAGATATCTAAGTGGAGATGTCAAGGAGGCCATTGGCGATAGAAGATTGAGCTCAGAGGAAAGCTTCTGGCAAACTATATATATTGGGAACCATCAACACATAGATGGAATTTTCAATTAAGAAACTGAAATAGATCTCCAGTGCAGTGAGTGTTAATAACAGGAAAAAAGGTCCAAGAATAAGCCTGATACTTTCCAAATTTTAGAAGTCAGGAGGATGAGGAGGAATCAGGAAGCTCAGGAGAAGCAATCAATGAGGGGGCAGGAAAACTTGGTCCTGGAAGCCAAGTGAAGAAAGTGTTTCTGAGAGGAAGTAGGGATCAGCTGTGGCAAATGCTACTGCATCAGTCTAGTGAGTTGAGAAATGAGGACTGGCTGTTGGATTTAGCAATGAAGAGGTCATTGGTGATCTTGACCGAGTATTTTGACAGAGCAGCAGAGGTGAGAGTCAAGGAAGAATGACAGGAGAGGAATTCAAGACAGGTAATATAGAAAACTATCTTAAAGAGCTCTGCAGTGAAGCAGAGCAGAAATAATTGTGATGGTAGATAACAAAGCAGGGAATGTGATACAGAGGTCAAGAGAGGTGTTTTTTGGTTTTGGTCTTTTTTGTTTTGCTTAGTTACTTTTAACGAATGGGTAAAATATCATGGCTGTCTTCTGAAGTGACAGGGTTACTATCTAGTAAGAAAAGTCATGATGCTGAAGCAATATCCCCAGGTTGGTAGGTGACAGGGTTGGGATGTAATGCAAAAAGTGTACAGGCTGGCCTTTAGATATGAGCACAATTCATCCATAGTTACAGCAGAACAGTGAATATGAGCACAGATATACGTAGGTGAGGAAATGTAGTGTGGGAAGTCTCTTCTAATTGCTTCTATTTTCTCAGTGAATTTGGAAGCATGATTGTTTGTTTTTTTAAGTGTTTTCTTACTTATTTCCTGAACTTTGGAGCATACCACCTTAATCCATTCACCCTGCCAGCTTCTAATTGCCTTTTTATTCTATCTGAAAATTCCCTGGTGACCAGAGGCCACTGCAGTCAATGATATCTATGGAGATAGAAGACAAGAAATGGCCAAATACACCAACTGATATTGTGGAGCTGAGTTCAGTCTGTAATAGATGATCAACACTTTTCAGGGGAAATTACCCTTCTCTGGTTGGAGCTTTACATGGAGTATGATATTTGATCCAATTCTATGGCATTTCTCCTTCCACCTCACTCTGCAAGCTTCACTGCAGCATTCAGTGCTTTGACCTTGGGCCGTAAGAATCTGTCCTGTTCTCAGGGTCCACATTAAACAAGATCCTACACTGCCTGCTTTTATCTTCATTATAAGAGAAATACTCCTAAAGGTAGTGGATATAAAAGGCTTAGAGCAGTAGTTCTCAAATTCAGTTGATCATTGGACTCATCTGGGTTACTCTGAAAAATATACTCTCCAGAGCCTCTCTCTTATACTTGGATTAAAGCAGGCTCAGAGTAGAGTGCAGATATGATAATTATCAAAACGCAGGGAATGTCAGCAGACTTGTCAGGAACAATGAAGATAAAAATACCTTTTTTATTTCTAGTACAGTGCCTGGAACTGCAGAAGTGCAAAGAATGCTTAAAAACTGCTAACTCATTCCCCCAGCATAACTAATCCTCTATTTTTTTTTTACTATGGTAAAATATACATAACACAAAATTTACCATTTTAACCATGTTTCCAGTAGCATTTAGTACATTCACACTATTGTAAAACTCCTCCTTTATTTTTTTTTTTTAAATTGTGTTTTGTTTGTTTGTTTTGAGTCGAAGTCTCACTATCTCCCAGACTGGAGTGCAGTGGCACACTCATGGCCACCGGAGCCTCGACCTGCTGGGCTCAGGTGATCCTTCTGCCTCAGCCTTTCAAGTAGCTGGAACCACGGGCATGTACCACCACGCCAGGCTAATTTTTTTTATTTATCATAGAGACGAGGTCTCGCCAATTTTCCCAGGCTGGTCTCAAACCCCTGGGCTCAGGTAATCCTTTCACCTCTACCTCCCAAAGAGCTGGTACTACAGACGTGAGCCACCACACCCAGTCAAAAAATATTGTTTTAAAATACTTTTTTTTTTTGCTTCAGAAGTGTTTTAATTATTTTTATTTTAGATTTGGGATTACATATGTACACATGCATGGACGTATTATGTAGTGGTGGGGATTTGGTCTCAGGAGGCCTATTCCCCAGTTAGTGAACATTGTGCCCCATAGGTAGTTTCTGGAAACAAACTCCCTCTCCCCTCCCCCTTATTGGTGTCCTCAGTGTCTAATGTTTCCGTCTTTGTGACCATTTAGCTCCCACATATGAAAACATGCAGTGTTTGGCTTTTTGGTTCTGAGTCACTTAGGATGATGATCTCCAGCTCCATCCATGTTATTGCAAGAACATAATTTCATTCTTTTTTATGACTGTGTAGTATTCCATGGTGTATACACCACATTTTCTTTATCTAGTCAATTGTTGATGGGCACTTAGGTTCGTTCCATGATTTTACTATTGTGAATTGTGCTGCAATGAACATACGAGTACAAGTATCTTTTTCATATCGTGATTTCTTTTCCTTTGGATTCCTAGTAGTGGGATTGCTGGGTCAAATGGTAATTCGATTTTTAATTCTCTGAGATATCTCAAGACTGTTTTCCATAGAGGTTGAGCTAGTTTACAATCCCCTCAACAGTGAATGAGTATTCCCTTTTCTCCTCAACCATGCCAACATCTGTTATTCTTTGGCTTTTAGATTCACAGAAAAGTTGCAAAGATAATACAGACTTTCCATACATGCTTTATCCAGAATCCCTTATTATTATTATTATTATTATTATTATTATTATTATTTGAGTTGGAGTCTCACTCCGTCGCCCAGGCTGGAGTGCAGTCTCGACCCGCTGGGCTCCGGCGATACTTCCGCCTCAGCCTTCCAAGTAGCCGGAACTACAGGCACGCTACCATGCCCGGTTAATTTTTTGATTAATTGTGGAGATGAGGTCTCGCCAAGTTGCCCAGGCTGGTCTCGAACCCACGGGCTCAGGCAATCCACTTGCCTTGGCCTCCCAAAGTGCTGGGAATACAGGTTGAGCCGCCGAGCCCGGCCCAGAATCCCTTATTATTAACATCTTACAATATGATGGGACATTTGTCAAAACCAAGGAACCAACATTAACTCTAGACGTTATATTTCATTCATTTTTCCATTTAAAGTCTTTTTTCTGTTTCTGGATCCAGTCCAACATTCCTCTACCTTTCCCCATTTTCTGGTATTGCTAATGCCACATAGCTTATTTTTACACGAACATTTAACCACTTTATTGAGATATGACTGACAAGCAAAAAGCTGTACATATTTAATGTATACAACTTGATGACCTTAAAAAAACATTGTGAAGCCATCACCATAATCTATGTCATAAACACATTTACCACCTCCAAAAGTTTTCTACTGTTTTCTTTATTATAATTGTTCATTTATTTTGTGTGAAAAGAACACCTAGCAAATTTTTAAGTATATGATACAGCATTATCTATAGACCCTAGGCTGTACAGTAGATCTTTAGAACTAATTCATCTTGTGTAACTAAAGCTTTGTACCCTTTGACTAATACATCCCTGCTTCCTCCTTCCTTCAGCCACTGACAACCAGCATCCTCTTCTGTGCTACTGTAAGTATGACGAGATTAGATTTCTCATATATGTAGTATCATATAGTCCTTGTCGTTCTGGCTTATTTCACTTAGCATATACACCCCTGGGTCACTCTCTTAAATGAACAGTTCTTCCAGTTCATCCACGTGTTTGAAATTGAGAAGACTTCCTTTTTGAAGACTAAATAATATTCCATTGTGTGTATATGCCACATTTTCTTTACTCATTTATCCATTGATGGACATTTAGTTTGCTTTTGCATCTTGGTTATTATGAATAGTGCTGCAATGAACATTGGAGGGCATATATCTCTTAAACATACTGACTTCAATTTCTTTGGATATATACCTAGAAGACAAATTGATGAATCATACAGTAGTTCTATTTTTAATATTTTGAGGAATCTCTGTACTGTTTTTCACAGTGGCTGAACAAGTTTATATTCCCACCCCCAGTGCACAGCGGTTCTGTTTCTCCACATTTTTACCAATGCCGGGCTTTTGTTTTCTTTTGTCTTGTCTTGTTTTTAAATAATAGGCATCCTAACAGGTGTGAGATTATACTTCATTACGGTTTCAATTTGCATTTTCCTGATGAAGAGTGGTGAGCATTTTTTCATATACTTGCTGACCATTTGTATGTATTCCTTTGAGAAATGTCTACTCAGGTTCCTTGCTCATTTCTCAATTGGGTTGTTTGTTTTCTTGTGAGTCATTTGAATTCCTTCTATATTTTGATATTTTCCCCCTCCCTATTTTGAAAAAAAAATGTATAACTTTGTGTCTTCCACTGCATGTATCAAGGGCTTTCTCAAATCACTGCATTTTAAACATCTAAGATCATACTTTATTTTTCTATTAGCAATTTTTAAATCATTTTTCTAATATTAGGGTAGAAACAACTCACTCTTACTAGACACCAATAAAAAATTCTTCCTTGTGAACAAGTAGTGTATCCTCCAGATGCCACAGCAGTTGTGCTGCCAGTTGTCGGCACAGCTGTAGAGGCAACTTCTGTACCTTGAGTTCAACTTATGGGGAGGGAGCAAAAAATGATGTCTATGGAACTGCATTACATAAAAGATATTTGACATTACACACAAGACAGTCCTGTTCCTTGGCATGATTAATCAAGTTCAGGTTCATAAAGTGATCATTTATTTCATCAACATTTATTGTGATCCTACTACATGCTGATATTGTGGTAGGCACTTGAAATACAAAGATAAATGTGACAGTATCTGTGCCCTCAATTAGCTCAGTCTAATGGAGAAGTCGGACATGTAAAAAAGTGACCATAATACATTATACAAAGGCTAGTATTGACATGAATATAGGTTGCAATGGATGAATTGAAGCCAAGTAAGGCCTTTCCTAGAAAAGATGATGACTAAGTTGAAAGAAGAAAGGTATATCAGCAAGGATAAAGAAAGAGAATGTTACAAGTAGAGTTGACATGAATAAAGGAACAGAGATAATAGAAAATGTTGCAAAGCAGGGTTCTTTAAGTAGTTTGATATGGCTGAAGTGTCAGCGTGTGCATGGAGATGGATGGTGAATGATTAGAAACGTTGATACTGGTGATGCAGGGAAAACTGAATACGGTATGGGAGGTTTATGAATTTAGACTGAATTTTGAATGAGATGTTGATCCATTGAAGAAGTGATCAAATTCTCATTTCAACAAAACTATACTCGTAGCTGGCATTTCTTATAAAATGAAGGCATGATTAGTAAATGGCAGAGCTGGGACTTGAACCAACCTTGTTCAACAAGAAAGCCTATACTTTATATGCCCCTTGAGAAATGCCTATAATTCCCCTTAGAACAACTCTCCTTCCCAAATACCCACATCTCTGCCTGGCAAAACAAAACAAAACAAAACTTTGTGGTCATCTTTGACATCTTAAGTATCATCCTCTTTCTCCCAAATGTCACCCATTCCTGCCTTTTCTCCTTCTTTCCCTTTTCAAATGCGACTACAGTTATCTCGGCCCTTTTAATGCACATCCAGGTTAATAAAGCAGCCACCTGGTTGGCCACACTTACTACAGTCTCTAGAGTCCGGAAAATGACTTCTGACCCAGTTATTTCAAATGCTGGTATAATCGCTCAGTTCAAGAGACACTTATGCCTTTACTTTGTCAAGATTCTCCAAGACACAGAAATGTACTACCTAAAGCCCAATTTCTGTCCATTTTCATGTTTTTCATAATATATTCCTTTTATAGACATATTTCTCTTTACCACACCAAAATAAATCTTCAGTTCCTGTAATGCCAGGAGCCTCTGTGGCCTCTATAGTGGGCATACTCAGTCCTTCTTTTGTGTCTTTACCCATATTATCCCTGCTACTTTGGGGATGACCTTTCCTACCAGTTCACTGATTTAAAAATCATAGGTCATTTGCGGATTAGCTACTTTATCTTTTATATGAAATGGTACTGTCAATTACTCTGAGCTATCAAGATCTCTCTTTCTTGGGTTTCCTACTGCGCTTTATTTTTCTTTTCTTTGTTCTTTTTTTTTTTTTTTGAGTAGGAGTCTCACTCCATTGCCCAGTCTGGAGTACAGTGACACGCTCACAGCCACTGTTGCTTCGACCACCTGGGCTCAGGCAATCCTTTCATCTCAACCTTCCAAGTAGCTGGAACTCCAGGCACGTGCCACCATGCCTGGCTAACTTTTTAAAATTTATTGTAGAGGTGAGGTCTTGCCAAGTTGCCCAAGTAGGTCTCGAACCCATAGGCTCAGGCAATCTTCTCACCTTGGCCTCCCAAAGTGCTGGGATCACAGGGGTGAGCCACCACGCCTGACCTATTGCACCTTTAACAATTAAGTTTTCTCTATATGTGTTTGTATTTTTTCAAGATCTGCTGTAAACATTTTATTTTTTTTATTTTTATTTTTATTTTTTTGAGTTGGAGTCTCACTCTGTCACCCAGACTGGAGTGCAGTGGCCGCTCCCGGCCACCGCAGCCTCGACCTGCTGGGCTCCGGCGATCCTTCCGCCTCAGCCTTCCAAGTAGCCGGAACTACAGGTGCGCGCTACCCGGCTAATTTTTTGATTTATTGTAGAGATGAGGTCTCGCTTGCCCAGGCGGGTCTCGAACCCGCGGGCTCAGGTAATCCACTCACCTCAGCCTCCCAAAGGCACAGGATTACAGGCTGAGCCACTGAGCCCGGCTATAAACACCGATTTTAGAAGCAGATAAATCTGTTTCAGAATTTTTGCTTTGCTTTGCTCTGTGATCTTGGTTAATTACTTAACCTCTTTTTACTCTGGTTTTCTTATTTGAAAACTGAAAGTATGAATTATTCCTTT
>CAUYQG010035356.1:0-23880 GCA_963574415.1 Tarsius wallacei | reverse complement strand
GCCACTGCACTCCAGTCTGGGCAAGAGTGAGACTCCAACTCAAAAAACAAAAAAAACAAAAAACGAAAGGAGGATGGGGAAAGGGAGGGTGAATAGAGGGTATGCTCCCTCCTGTTAAGAAGCCCTCTCCAAAGTCTCATATGATACTTGTTTACATCTCATTGGCCAAAACGCAGTCACGTGACCATACCTAGCTGCAAAGTTGCCTGGCAAACATAGTTTTTAGCTAGGTGAAAAAGAGCTCAGCTAAAAATTGGGTTTGTTATAAGAAAGAAGGAAGGAATAGACACTGAAAAGCAACAAGCAGTTTCTAACATACATGTGAACAAAATTATCAAAAGAAATACAAATGTAAAAGATTTAAGGGTCAATCTTACCAACAGTCAAATATATATAAAGCATATATTAGACGGTCTCCTCTGTCAAAGATGTTGAAGGGCTGGCCAGATAAGTTATCATGACAAGCAGCAGCTGATTGTCTTTAATTTATTTTTATTTTTATTTTTTAAATTTAGAGACAGGTTTTCCCTCTGCAGCCCAGGCTGGAGCACCGTGATGCAATCAAAGCTCACTGGAGCCTTGAACTCCCAGGTTCAAGCAATCCTCCCACCTCAGTCTCCCAAGTAGCTGGAACTACAGGCACATGACACCATACCCAACTAATTTTTGTATTTGGAGCTGACTGTTTTAATAACACACGAACAGAATAGAGTTCCAGAATAAGAAATTCCCCTGCCTCCTCCAGCAGCTCAGGGACGCACGGGAGACTTCCCAGCTGTTCCCCCAGAGACTCCCTCCAACCCCTAAGTGACATCAGATTCTGTAAATGTTGAGAAGTGAAGAAAATTCTGCACCCAGGGATTCTCTAACTAAACTATGGCTAGAATTAAATTTTAGGTGTTTTTGAAAGTTCCTTAAAAAAAGTAATATCTTCATGCAAACTGAATCAGCAGTTTCACAACTGAAAAAAGAACCGCTGTCCTGTTCTTGGAGTGTCACACACTAATCATGAAAACCAGCCACTAAAATAAGGACCAGAGTTTGGAGAGTATGGGGAGGGACAGTGTTAGGCAACCCCAAGTTACTTCTTTTGGCAATTGAGGACTTCATTTCAACTCCCAAAGACTATGATGCTAATATTGTTGCCCTTCAGGAAGCACAGAGAGGGAAAGTGCAGAGGACATAGCAAGTGTGGACTCCAAAGACTTCTTAAGTTCATAGGCCTATGAAAGAGGAAGACATGGTCTCGTTCTGTCATCCAGGCTGTAGTGCAGTAATGCAATCATAGCATCTGCAGCCTTGAACTCCTGGCTTAAGTGATCTTCCTGCCTTGGTCCCTGAATTGGGACTACAGGCATGAGACACCATGCCCAACTAATTTTTTTTGAGTCGTCTTACTTTGTTTTCCAGGCTGGAGTGCGGCAGCATGATCACAGCTCATTGCAGCTTAGACTTCCTGGGCTCAGGTGATCCTTCCACCTCAGTCTCCTGAGTAGCTGGAATTATAGGCATATACCACCATGCCTGGCTAGTTTTTTTTTTTTGCACAGTTGAGGTCTCGCTATGTTGTCCAGGCTGGTCTCAAACTCCTGGCCTCAATTAATCCTGCCTTGGCCTCCTAAAATGCTGGGATTACAGGAGTGAGCCATTGCACCTGGCCAATTAAAAAAAAATTTTTTTTGTAGAAATGGGGTCTTGCTATGTTTCCCAGGTCTTGACTCCTGGCCTCAAGCAAACCTCTTGCCTTGACCTCCCAAAGTGCTGGGATTACAGGTGTGAGCCACTGCACCTATAGTAGGCCAATTAAAAAAAATTTTTTTTTGAGTTGGAGTCTGACTCCGTCACCCAGGCTGGAGTGCAGTGGCACACTCACAGCCACCCCAGCATCAAACTGCTGGGCTCCGGTGATCCTTCCGCCTCAGCCTTCCAAGTAGCTGGAACTACAGGCGTGCACTACCACACCTGGCTAATTTTTGATTTACTGTAGAGGCGAGGTATTGTGAAGTTGTCCGGGTTGGTCTCAAACACATGGGCTCAGGCAATCCACTTGCCCCGGACTTCCAAAGTTCTGGGATTACAGGCTGAGTCGCCTCGTAGGCCAATTTTTCATAGTTATTGTGCACATTCTCCATTTCAGCCACCAGTTGCTTTGACTATTTATTTGAAAGCCTATCTTTAGCACTCACTTGTAGTTTTTGCTCTTTTTTTTTTTTGAGTCAGGGTCTCACTTTGTTGCCAGGTTGAAGTACAGTGGCATGATCATAACAATCATGGCAGCCTTAACCTCTTGGGCTCAGGTGATTCTGAGTAGCTGGGACTACAGGTATGCACCACCATACCCAGCTACTTTTTTTTTTTTTAAGAGATCAGTTGGGCATGAGACACCATGCCCAACTAATTTTTTTTGAGTCGTCATACTTTGTTTTCCAGGCTGGAGTGTGGCAGCACAATCACAGCTCATTGCAGCTTAGACCTCCTGGGCTCAGGTGATCCTTCCACCTCAGTCTCCTGAGTAGCTGAAATTATAGGCATGTACCACCATGCCTGGCTAGTTTTTTTTTTTTTTTTTTTGCATAGTTGCCCAGCCTGAATCAACTCTTGACCTCATCCTTCTGTGTCCTTCCATCTCTTGCCAATGTTCTACATTGGCCAAACCTGACCAGAAGCCAGAAGCCAAGGAGATGGGTGATGCAGCCCATTCAGAGAGGCCTCCCAGCACAGGGCAGAGAGAGAGGATGGAGAGAAAGTGAGTTTGCAGGGGCAAATGGAAGATTAACCAAAATGGACAATGTGATGAGTTCTGCATAATGCCTGGAACATAGTAAGTCCACAAGTCCTCAACATATGTTAAGTTGTTTTGGACGCTGGACTCTCTTTCTGCCTTTTTTGCTTCATGCTTACTTCCTGGTTTTCACCAGGTCATGAATGGCTGAGGTAACTTCCAAGTAACCAGGTTTTGTTATCTATATTGGACTGGTCTTGAACGCCTAGGCTCAAGCAATCTGCTTGTCTTGGTCACAAAAAGTGCGGGATTACAGGCATGAACCACCATGCCCAGTCAGTTTTCATTCTTTTTAAATGGTTGTGGATTGGGAAACAAAATAGCAAAGTAAACAAACAGATATTTCATGGAGTCTGGGGGAGGTAGACTTCAGCATGCATGGGAAACAATATGACATAATGACTAAACTAAACATGCCTGTGCTTTGGAATCAGGAACACCTGGATTTGAGACCTTACTGTTGACCAGCTGTGTACCCTTGGACAAATTATTAAATTTCTTGTCTTAAGATGGAACTAATACAATGCTTACCTCATAAAGTTATCTATCGTATCATCAGACCCAGTAGGAGAGATGGCATACTCAAACTGGGACTGTTTACAAAGGTGTGTGAAGAGCTTAGAAGAACCAACATGGGAGAGTGAAGCGATTTGGGAGTAGTAACATGGGGAGTTGTTATCACCTCTAGCCTGGAGGTGTAAAGGAAAGGACTAGTAAGGGGACTCAAAGAAAGTAGCTGTTGGAAAAACCTCTGGCAGGAGCTGTGGGCTCATGGAGGATGCAGTTGGCCTGCGTAACCTGATGGGGACTTGGGGAAATCAACTCTTGAATTCATCCTTCTGTGTCCTTCCATCTCTTGCCAATGCTCTACATTGGCCAAACCTGACCAGAAGCCAGAGGCCAAGGAGATAGGTGATGCAGCCCATTCAGGAAGGCCTCCCAGCACAGGGCAGAGAGAGAGGATGGAGAAAAAGTGGGTTTGCAGGGGCAAATGGAAGATTAACCAAAATGGACAATGTGATGAGTTCCGCATAATGCCTGGAACATAGTAAGTCCACAAGTCCTCAACATATGTTAAGTTATTTTGGACACTGGACTCTCTTTCTGCCTTTTTTGCTTAATGCTTACTTCCTGGTTTTCACCAGATCACAAATGGCTGAGGTAACTTCCAAGTAATCAGGTTTTGTTATCTATATTGGACTGTTTTGAAGGAGTAATGAGTGTATAAAAAAGATAACCAGGGACTCTGGGGATTAGGGATGCGAAGGGAAGCAAAAGAAGGGGAGTAGGGAGAAAACTATGTTCCCTGAGGCAGGAATGAACACAGGATTATCTTACTTTAAAATCAAATTATGCATTTACTGGGCTATGATAACAGCACCTTTGCAGTTTTACAACCCAGCTAAACTTGCCAGAAAGGGATTTTGCAAAGAAATGCTTCTTGCCCTAAAGGTAAAACTTTGTATTTACTTCTAGGTTTTAACTCAGCACCCATGCCCTCCCAAAAAAATATAGTCAAATGTCTTCACTGGGATGTCAAATTACTAGCACACTCCCATCCAGGGGCCTGGTTCAGGGGAATATTCTATTCTCTTTGAGAAATGACTGCTCAGAGTCTGTTGGTCCTCCCCTGGGATGGCTCCCAGGTGGGAAGGGAAGCCAAGAGAGTGGTCTGAGCAGTAGCTCACAGATTCAGCGTCCTTTACTCAAGCCTTCACCTGCTGCTGATTTGGCCCCTTGGGGATCTGTCTTAATTCCACAAGCTATTCTCAGTTGTCTGGTGCAGGATCCAGAGCAGAGCATTCAAGGCCTTCTGTGACTGACCCCGGCGACCTGCTCCTGTTCTAAGATGCTCCAGTATCCTTCTCACATTTGCTTACCCTTTGCACAGGCCACTCTCTCTGCCTGGAGCATCCACTCTCTCCCCTTCTCCTGGCTAACCTCCCCTCATCTTTCAAGACCACTCAGGTGTAGGGGTCCTCTCTTCGATGAGGCTTGCTGGACAGTGTCTCCTTCCCTCAGTGCCCACAGAGTGTGAGAAGCCCTTCTGCATGCTCTTGTTAGCCCTCTTTGATTCTCTCACCCACAGCACTTACCACACAGTCTTGGTTTTCTGGCCTAACTCTCCCAATACACTGAACCCTCCTTGAGAAGAGACCTTGGTATATTCGTCTTGATTTTACCACCAGAGTACGTGGCACATTGAGGGCACCCAATAAAGCTTTAATGAATGAATGTTTAGAGCATAATTCAGAAAATAATAAAAAAAGTGTCACATATTCCAAAGCATCAAGTTAACCAATCTATGTGTTCTAGAACATTCTTCCTCCCTTCCTGTCACTCTGACTCTCCCACCTCTACAGCATACAGAAGAGAGGACTGAACCTTATGATTGTTCACCTGCTCCTTCCTCAGTCCTCTTCTCTTTTAGGTAACCCTTTAAATGCCACTTCCTCAGAGGCTGTCCCTGACAAACTAATCCAAAACAGTCACTCAGTCACTTGATTATACTTTATCATATTTTTATTTGCTAGGCAGTACTTATTGCTAGCACTAACATTTTATTTCTGTATTTGTTTTCTATTTCTACCACTAGGCTGTAGCTCCATTTGAGCTGAGACCTTGTCTGTTTATTATTGTATGAGGGGGGACCCAAAAAAGCTCAGAACTTATGTATTAAAAATTGTGTATTTATTCTTATATGTTTAAACTTCAGCCATCTTCAAAGTACTCTCCATTTGATGAAATACACCTATTGAGATGCTTTTTCCACTGCTCAAAACAGTTTTTGATTTTGTCAATTTTGATGCCTTTTAGTGATTCTGCTTTTTTTTGTTTCACCTCTTCCACACTGGCAAAACGTTTCCCTTTGAGGATTTTTTTTCATCTGGGGAAACCAAAAAGAAGTCACTTGGGGCGAGATTGGGTGAATTGGGAAGGTGGGACATGGAGGTCATGTTGTTTTTGGTGAAAAAACTGCTGAACACTCAGTATGGTATGGGCAGGTGTGCTCAGAAATCACCCATCAAGAAATAGGCAAACACGTTGAAAGAGTCTCCAAAAAAAATTCACTGAAGCCGAACACTGCCTTTCTCAACAATGCTAGCTGATGCACTGATGCCACTGGGTTCCTAGAATACTCACCTAGTGGTGAAGCCTGTACTACAAGGTGCTCACCCTCCAAAAGATAATTCAGCGTTGGTTTTTTTTTTGGTTTTTTTAATCCTCCTTCGTGTATTCAGCATCTAACACAGTGTGTGGCATGTAGTGCCCATTAAGTACTTGTTAAATGAATGCATGCTACTGCTTTGCATGCTGATTTAATTTGATGTATGTCTTCCAACTTTGCTGTCAGATTAGGTGCTCCAGAGAAACTCAGAAGGGCCTGGAGAGCTGTCTTGCTTATGACATTGAGGGTGGGAGGAGGACATCAGTTCTCTCCCTAGGCCAGCTGCCTGCTCATAGCTTCCTTATGGCCTGAACTTCCCCATGGAGGCCAGATGTGGAGAAACCCCAGCCCGCATGCCTGCAGGACTCAAATGCTGAAATGTTCCTCTAGCTTTCTGTGAGAGCAGCTAGAGCTGCCCACTGCCCAGACTGGCAGAGGAATGTGCCCGGAGCTCCTAGCTGGCCTGGCACCCAGCAGGAGGCAGGCACAGTGGCCAGCACACTGAGGACAAATGTCTTCCTTTTCCCATATCCTGACCCTGAGAGTGCATGTAGCTGCCTGACTGGGGGCAGAAACTGACCTCACCTCCTGTAGCCAGCAAGGCAGACAGAATGGCTCTCTGGCTGTGCCACAGAGCAGGGTTAATCTTTAGGAACTGCAGCTTCACTCCCTGCCCCTCCCACTCCCTGTAGAAATTGCTCTGCCAGCTCAGCGGAGGGCCAGGTCTGGTGTCTCCCACTTGTCCCTGGCCCTTCCTTGAAGCCCTTTGGTTTACTGGAAATCATAAACTGTGAGAGACAGCCTTTATCACACCCTGAACAGTGTACTCTAATGCTGGAGGCTGAACCGACCAGAGGCGCTGGCGGCCTCTCCGTTACTCCCAGTGACTGATGTTTGCACCTAGTAACTGAGGTCAGGTTTGCTTCTCTTAAGTCACATGATTTGCTTCAAGGCAGGAAGGTGTTGAGGCCACTTGTTGAAAAGAGACTGGGAGGTGATCGCAGAAATGCTGCATATGAGCTCTGGCAGCAAAGGCTGTGCTTTCATGAGGAGCCAGCCCTGGGAGCACAGACCTGAGCTGGCAAGCTGGTAATGACCCTCTGGCCAAAATAAACCCCAGCATTTCACTCAGAAAGTGCAGGACACCTCCTCCCTGAGACATCTGCTGAATTGGGTTACTTTGAATCCTTTCTGGAGTAGGGTGGGGCATAAATTAATTAATTAACACATTAATTAAGCATGCTGAATAGCCAGCCAGAAGATACTGGTCACCTAAGAGTCTCCAAATCACAGTACAGGACCCACCTACCCAGACCTAATCTTGTCTCAGGCTTTGCTTGACCTCAGGAATTTATCACCTGGTTGTCATGGAATCTGCTCAGATAAACAGCACAGCCAACCTGTCCCCTCTGCCAGCTTTGGATCCTTCTGAGTGCAGTGGAGCTCCCTGGTGGCCACTGACTGCCTCTGGGCTTCAGGCAGCCCAATACCAACTTCCACGCTGAGGTCTCTGGAGGCACACAGTAGGTGCTCAATAAATGCTTGTTGCATGAAGGAACCTCTTGGGGTATTTGTTAGTTTTCAGGCTGCAAGACCCCTAGATAAGCAGATCCACTTTATCTGTCACCATAGTCACCCCAGGGACTATACACCAGGCCAAGCACGGCCAGTTACTCAGCTCCTTGAGTGAGCCAGCTAGCCCACAGACCACTTCCTCTGCTCTCCAGAGCCGGATGGTGCCGACCTGTGAGGAAGGAGCCAGTTGTGGGTAGGCAACTCAGCTGGAGGGCAGGTGGGGATGATATCTGCCTACCATTTGCACTGCATGCCACACACCACAGCCAGAGTGGCAGCAGGCCCACCACCACATGCTGGCAAGATACCACCCTTACCGTCTGTGTTTCCAGGTTTTCACCTGAGGACTGAGCACACTCTCAAAATGGATCTCCTAGCTGCTCTCGAGGATGGACAGCTGGCCCCAAAGGGACACTGTGGAGGGAGGGAATCAAGGAAGAAGCCACGGTAGCCTCTGACCCTAAAAATGGCTACCAACAGAGAACCGGCAGTTTTCTCTGGAAAATTGCTAAAGTAGGACAGATTTTGCCCTCTGTGGTGCACGGCTCAGTCAAGAAAGAGGGTAGGGAAGGACAGACCAGACTACGATCTCTCAAGGTCACCAAATTCAACCAATGCCATGCATAGGGGACACAGAGGCCAGTGTGGGTTCTGAAGTTAGGTATGTGAAGCCCAGGTCTGCTGCATAATAGCAGTGTAGTCTCAGACATTACTGAAACTCTCTGTTTCTAAATCTGGTTGTTATGTGAATTAAAGGAGATACTTCATGTAAAATCTTTAGTGTCGTACACCCTTAATATGTTTTAGTTACAGAACTAGCTTTTCTTTCAAGGACACTGAACTAAACAGAAGAGAAATAGGGAAATAAATAGCATGGCGTCACAGCAGAAACTTAAGTATCCACCTTGAATAACTTGAGTAAGACTGCAAACAATACAAGCAAAGAGAAGTTTGAGATCTTTGGCTCAGTCATTCTGGAATCCTGAGTCACAGCAAAGGCACAGCCCACATGAGGCTGAGGCACACGTGAAAGCTGTTTCCACCCACAGACTGGTAGAGCCCACTGACATGCCTAATGACAATGAGAAGGAGGATAAAAATAGCTACCACGTGCACACATGCTAAGCAGCTTGAGCAGTTATTTTATTTCATTCATACCGCAAATCTTTGTATTCTTGTTCCCATTTTACAGATGTATAAACTGAGACCTGAAAAGGCTGAATGATTTCCCAAGCACAACCCCACTCATCCACTCACACGCACAAAGAAGCAGAGCCAGGATTCAAACCTAAGTTGGCTGTGTGTGGACTTCTCCCCTGTGCTATGCTGCCTGGAGTAAAATTCTAAGTGCTGTTGTTTCCTGGGAAAACCCACCTGGACAGTCCTTAAATCTACTTTGCCAGGAGCAAGGGCCAACACTCTGTATCTAAAGACCAGTGGAAACAGTCCATAGGCAACAGAGCGACCAGAAGGGTATGTCTGATGCCCCGTCCCGTAGGGCAAAAGTTGGTTTCTCTTTCCAAACTGCTTGATGGGGGCAACAATTTAGGGAGACCATGCCTCCTCCCATACTCAGTTCCCTGGCCTGAGCCAGAGCCCTGCCACAGGAGGGAGGGCCTGTCCTTCCTATCTCCTCCCACTTTGAGCTCTAGGAGGTCTCTGTGATGCCTCAGGGAGGACTGCAGGATCTGGCTAGCAGTAGGCCAATCTGGGGGAGAGAAGTCCTGGGAGCACAGCTCCTCAGTCCCCTTAGACTCTCAGAGAACAAGGAGGAAGGCATGCCTAGTTCTCTGCTCCCATAGGTACCCCTCCCAGAGGGACTCTTAATGCCTAGGACCAAGTGTGCTGCGTTCTGAGGAAGACCTGTCCCCCAATCCACTACGAAAGCCAGAACCAAATACTAAAGGGTTGGCCACAGACAGAACTGTTCGTCTATATTAACATTTTCTTCTAGAAACCAAAATGAATCCCAGGGAAACAGCACTGGCCTGGGGCTCCGTGAGCCTGGCTTCTAGCTCTGGCTTTATTAAGAGACTTTAGGCAAGTCACTTAATCTCTTCTCTAGACTTTCCTTCCTGTTGGGTGGGAATCATTACATATCATCATCAGTGAATTTTATCCTGGGCCAGGCTCTGTGCTGGGTGCATGATCATATTTATCCTCATAGCACCCTTAGCGATTGCTGCTATTTTCTTTTCTTTTTTTTTTTTAGAAAGCAGGATTTATTGAGAGGACAGAAAGCTCCCACAGTGGGAGAGAACCCGAAGGGGTTACCCAATTGCTGCTATTTTCATTCCCATATTCATGTAAGGAAACTGTGAAACAGGCTGGTTAGGGGACATATCCGAGGTCACAAAGTTAGGAAAGGTGGACCTGGCTTTCAGTGCCATGTCTGCTTTTCCACGCTTTTAACCTCTATGACACACAGAGCCCTTTTATAAAGACCAAGGACAGATGTAAAAGTGAGTGAAAGCAAAAAAAAAAAAAAAAAAGTGTGGGGGGAATTGCTTAAAATAAATGTAAATCATAACCTCTGGACACAACTCAAGGAACAGTCCTAATCCCCTTAAGAACACTCTATAGAATTTATTCACAGAATCAGAGACCACCAAGATGGAAAAGACCCTCATTAAGTTCATTTTTTTTCCTCCCTCCCTTCAGGCAAAAGTAATATAACTAACCAAATTATGCGGGTGACACCAGAAAGGTCAAGCAAGTGGTGACCAGCTTAAGCCCTTGGCTGGTAGGTGAGGAGGAGACTGAACCCTGTTTCCTGGCCCCTAGGGGAGGGTACAGTGATGATAAAGGCCATTTCCATGGTCAAGGTGAAGCCCTTTCAACCCAAATTTAAACATATTAGTACTGTATAATATTCATTTGTACCTTTTTTAACCTTAAAAACAGATTTGATTTCACTACAAAGCTGGTCAATATGCAGCTCTAAACAAAGTTGGCCCTCCCTTCATCCCTCAGAGCTCTGTATTAGACAGGGTTCATAATGGCAGACAACAGAACTAACGTGGTTAGCTCAATCAGAAAAGAGACAATATAGAAGTATACTGGGTAGATCAAAAGGCTTTCTGGGATTTAGAGGTCAGCCAGCCAGGAACAATGCTTGAAACACACTTTAAAGTTGGGCGAAGAACAAAATCCTAATCCTCCCTCAGTAGCCTGCAAGGTAGCATGGTCTTGTCCTTATGCAGCCTTGGGTCCACTCTCCTCCCACTGTCCTCCTCCCCTCTTCTCCTCACTTCCCGCTGCACTGTCCTACTTGCCACTCCCTAAACAATCTCATCTCAGGTCCATGAACTTGCTGTTCCCTCTGCCTAGACATTCACATTGCTACTTCCCTGGCTTCACCAGGTTTCTGCTCAAATACTCCTCATTGGAGAGGCCTTTCTTGACCGCCTTGGCACTCTACACCTCTCTCTGCTTTCCTCTCCTCTACCTCACTGCTCCCTGACATTGTGATATAAATATTGTCTGTCTCCTGCACTGGAATGTAAGCTCTGTGAGGGCTGGGAATTGGGTTGTTTTTTTCTTGCTGTAAGCTCAGGGTTCAGAGCCAGACCTGTATATTTTAGGTGCTTAGCTATTTGCTGAATACTCTATGAAAGAATGACAAAGTAATGAATGGAAAACTTCAGCACAAACCAAATCCTCAAGTTCTCCTGCCTGACTGGAGGATTAGGGCAGTAACAGGAGTCAACTTGTGCTGTGGCTGCAGCTGAGCTGTCATCTTGCCCAGATCCCCATCAGCCCTGCAGCTCCCACTTTGGAGGAAAGACCTGCCCAGGAACCTGCAGCACTGAAGATCCTCTGACAGCCTGTAGCTCCTGGAGCATGTCTGGGCTGCTGCTGCACAGACCATGGAGGCCTATCCGAGTTCCTGCCCCTGCTTTCCCAGAGTCTCAGGAAGACTGGGAAGTGACTTACCCAAAGCCCCCTTTCACCCCTAGCCAGTTCAGCCCAGGGAGTGATGCTGACAAGCAAATATAACCATGTATAGACCCACAGAGTCACACAAGGTCAGGGCTGGGTGGAGCTTTGGTCACATGCAGGCAAACCTGTGTCCACAGCAAACACAGGCCACTGCAGGGGTGAGTGTGTGCATGGACTCTGGAGTCTGGCAAATCCAACCCCCACAAGCTGTGTGGCCTTGGAGAATTATTTGAAAAGCACTGCTTTTCTCAGATGTACAATGGAAATTAAAGTTCCCCTGTTCAAATTTAAAGCTATCCTCTTTTCAAAAGTCTGTTATAGTCTTCCCTCAGTATCTTCAAGGGAGTGGTTCTAGGACTGTCCCGCAGATACCGAAGTCCACAGATGCTCAAGTCCCTTACTAAAAAATTAAAAAATGGTGTAGCACAGTCAAGCCATCTATATCTTTGGGCTGGCATGCAGGACCCACGAGTATGGAGGGCCAACTGTACTTCTTATTCTTTATGGTATCAAATGCAAACTCCTTGGCTTGACAATCAAACTCCTACCACAACCAAAATCTGGTTAACCAACCTACCCAGTACAATCTCTCTAGAATCCTCCAATTAACTTTCAAGTCAGGCCCAGATGCTCCCTGCTCCTTCCCACATGTGGGTTCCTGGAATCACCAACTGCCTTCTTTTCTCATGTCTGAACTTAAATTGATTAAAGCCCCAGGGGCAGGTACAACAGTCTTCCCTGACTTAGGCTTTTCTAGGTACTCACAACAGGGCACTCAGTGGTGCATAAGTATTTTGTGTTATTAAAAGGCAAGAACTAAGTTTTGACTCCCTACCTAGAACATAGGATCCCTGAGGCAACTGTCCCTCTCTTATAATGTTGCCCCAAATGGGCATTAAAAAATGCATATAAATTCTTGCTGACTGGCTCACCCAATGATCCAAGTTAGAATTTGGTTAAAATGCCCCCAAATACTCCCTCTGTAGAGGGAGCATATAAAAATTAAATTAGAGACAATTTAAATTAAATTACTCCCATTTCTGCATGCTTGCTCTGTGTGGTGGAAAAAAAAATCACCTCTATCTCCAACTCAGACTTGACAAGTAGAGAAACTCCCTAAAAACAATGTGTAGAAAAAAAAAATCACACCAAGTCTCACTTAAAGATTTCAGGAAGGAAAACACAGTTAAACTGAAAACGGTTAACTGGTATTTGAAAAAAAAAAAGAAAAAAGAAAAAACCCAGTCCGGAAATGTTTTTAGAACTGTCTATCAAAGTCCCTTAGGGGCTGATATGTCCTTTGACACAGGCCTCATAGCACCTGTTTTTATTAAAACCCAACAGCCCAACACTAGAACGTTGTGAGTCAGAAGCAGAGTGGACATAGACACAGAGATCCACAGCTATGAATCACATCACCTAGACAGTAAGCAACAGCCTCAAAAAGTTTTGCTGGCCAGTGCCCTGCAGCCATAAGAGTGGGCCATGGAGCAGCTGACCCAACAGCAGATGGCATCGTGCATCCCCCAGATTCTCTTTCTGCCTCATTCTTCTCTCTGATCCATACCTCTGCTTCCCTCTACCTACTTGCCAAATACACCTGGAAAGAAGTCTCTGCACAACTCCCAACCCATACCAATTCCACTTCTTTCAAGAGAGACTTTAGGACCAACAATTTTATTTCCTACTTATTTTTTTTTTAACACAAGAGTATAAAAAGACAAAAATTAAAACATTCACCTGATATAGAGAAGTAGATATTAATGCTTTTGAGTTTTAACCATAATATACTAGTTAATCCTTTTGAAAGCAATGCTACATATACACAAGCAAATAAATTGTTCCTTTAAATTTTAAACAATCTCAACCTAGTTCTCTTCTTCCCTTAGATTTTTTAAAAAGGACTTGCCAATTACAGCCTATAAGACAGAGTCACAAAACACAATCATAGTCTGCACAAAAACCTGTACACAAATATGTTCATAGCAGCATTAGTCACAAAACATGAAACAGCCCAAATGTCCATTAAATAATGAATGAACAAACAAACTGTGGTATATACATACAATGGGCCGTTATGTGGCAATAAAAAGCAATGGAGTGCTGACAAGACGCTACAACATAGATGAAATCTTGAAAACATTACGCTAAGTGAAAGAAGATAGTCCTCAAAGTACCATGTCATGTCATATCATATCATATCATATAATTCTATTTGTATGTTATCCACAACAGGTAAATATAGACACAGAAAGTAGATTAGTAGTTGCCAGGGGCTGGGAGAGATGGGGGATGGGAGGGTGACAACTTAGGGGTATGAGGATTATTTTTGGGATGACATTGTTCTAAAATTGGCTCTGGAGGTGGATACACAACTCTGTGAATATACTAAAAAGTACTGAATGGTATATTTCAAATGGGTGAATTGCACAGACTTAGGGTGAAGAAATTTCTCTTTTGCATCTGTCACCAGAACTAGGCCAAGACCCAGTCATGTTCAGGGAGTTTAGTGTTCATTGGTGTGTCTTCAAACATGCTGCCAAACCTCCTGGATGCAATGGAAGACTTTTGAAGCTTTAAAAATCAAACCTTTCCAATCTATGGAGGTTACAGGTCCTTCAAATGAACGATAAAACAATCTTGCATCAACTGGTAACATTTTAATGATACACATAAGGCAAATAGCAATAAAGACAAATTTTACCAGTGTGTATCAACAGTTCAGGTTAAATAAAATAGAAAGGAAAAATAGTATTATGTTAAATTAGATTAGTAAATTTAGAGATGGGGTTGTTTGGGGATTATAATTTTATTGCTCATTAACTTTACTTTGTTCCTTTCATTTGGTCCCTAAAAGAACAAATGTGATTCATCTTCTACTTCTAAGTGGCTAGACTCACTTTCTGATATGAGGCAAGAGAGACAGAGACCTTGAGGGACAGCCCTGGCTTGCTCTGTAAGACTTAGTTTCTGTAAGTAAATTTAATCTCTGGGCTTTAGTTTCTGTATTTATTACAAAGGAATAATATCACCAATTTCTCCAGGTTTTTGTGAGGATTGGAAAAGATGTAAACTCTGTAGTTCGATGCCTGATGTATAATAGGTGCTCAGTATTGGATCTTTTACCAGGTTATTGACTGTACTTGAGAATAAACCCATTGCCACAAGGTAAAAAAATAAAAGCACAATTTAAGAGATGTAAGAGAAAGAAACTAGATTTTAAATAAAATACATATATTTGAAATATTTAAAAAACCAATTATTTTAGAAAAAAACACCTAAAGACAGATTTGCAAAATACAACCTTTTTTCAACCATAATAAACTCTCATGAAGACATAGAGTGTGGTGAAATCACGATGCAACATTACAGTTGTGTTGAGATAAAGAACAAGGTATCATCAGATACCCTGCAAAGAAAGACTAGTGAAACTGAGGGAAGATGTCACAGAATCCTTGTCAGGCAAAGTCCTAAAGGGGCTGCAGCCAAGGGAAGGACATCACCAAATCCAGCAGGTGCTGAAATTCAGGGAGGCTATTTACTAGATCCCTCAGTAAAATGACAAGAAGTGGTGTAGTAGCCCTTGGCATAAAACACAGAAGGTACCTTATTCCCAAATATGAACCTTAAGTTATTTTCTACTGACTGCAAAGCTAACAAGTGGGATTAAAATAAATAGGAAAACAGTCTCCATTCAATTGCTCAGATTGCAGCACAAATAGGATCTTAGGATAAATAAGATAGAGCTGTGAAATTAATAGGTGCTAGAGCAGGGGAGGATCAGAGGCAGATATCCACCAAGGGACTGCAAGGTCTGGGCAGACAGACAGAAAGGCTGGGTTCTGCCAGGCCAGGTATGGCTCACCAGCAGCACGTGAATAACCCACCTGGGAGCAACTGAAAGAAAGACCACAGGGTCTCTGCAAAGATCATCTCCTCCCTGGATGGCAGAAGGGACAAACCCAAGGAGCTGATAGGAAGGGACGCCACACTTACATGCAGCGGATGCCCCTTTGTCCCTCATTCCCTCTGCCACATTCCAAGAATAATTCTGGTTTCACTGCTTGTGTTTTTTGTTTTTGTAAACAAACTGAAATATCAACAAACTCAAAATCAAACCTGTAATTTACATTAATATCTATACTAAAGAACAAATAATGTAGAACAAATATGAGAAAAACTTTGGTCAAGTTCTACACTCACCCATGGCTGGCGGCTGGCATTCAAGTCTCCAGGCAGAAGGGAGTCCATTTTCTGGTTTCTTTGCTGTCCAGCCTCAGGAATGCCTGCCTCACAGGGAGGTCCAGGGCGTGCTGCCATCTGCAGGCAAAACAAGAAAAAACATAAGCAATGGCCTAAATCACCACTTGAAGCCCCATCTGTCCTTGGGCAGCTGGAAGACTTGGTCTGGGGTCCTGGGGCAAAAGTCAGGAGCAACCTGTGCCCAGTACCAATGCCCACCAAACCACCAGCAGTCTGTGCTTGGGAGCCCATCACAGACAGCAGAGTCAACACAAGAAGAGTTTGAGCTTTAACCTCTGAGAACTGGAGCATCACATAAGGGTCTTAAGCAGAGAAGTGATGTGGTTGGATTTGTGTTTTTAAAAGATTATGCTATTTGAGAGGCTATATAACCTTTGGCCCAGCTGAGGATGTCTCTGTCTGAATCCCTGGAGGCTATGCATATGTTCCCTTACATGGCAAAAGGGACATTGCAGATGTGATTACGGGTCTTGAGATAGGAAGATGATCCAGGTAAGCCCAATGTAGTCACAAGAGTCCTTATAAGAGGGAGGCAGAGGGAGATTTGACTATAGAAGAAGAGTGATGCAGGATGAGAAAGACTTGTTGGCTTCAAAGATGCAGGTGGCCTCTAGAAGCCGGAAAGTCCAAAAAATAAATAAAAAGATTTTCCTTTAGAGCCTCCAGAAGGAACACTGCCCTGCTAAAATCTGGATTTTAGGACTTTTGACCTCCAGGAATGTAAGTTAATAAACTGTTACTGTTTTAAGCCACTAATTTTCTAGTAATTTGTTACAACAGCAATAGGAGACTAGGACATACTGGCTTATGTGAAAAAAAAAAAAACAGACTGTAAGGGGAAGGGGAGGCAGGGACCAGTCAGAGGTCACTGCTACTGTCTAGGCAAGAGATGTGAGAGCTTGTACTACAGTACTGGCTATGGCAATGGAGAGGAATGTAGAGTTGAAGGACCCCCAGGAGGAAAAGAGTCAGCCAGTCAAAGGTCTTGCTGCAATCTAGCAGGTGTTACTGTAATGCCACAGCAGGCCTTTTGCAGGCTCAGGCCTTGGCCAGTTCAACTTGGCTAGAGCCCAATACCCTTTGTGGAAGGAAGAAGCTCACACCAAGGCTGCAAAAATGGACACAACATTTACTCACCTAACAGATACCTGCTGACTCCATTCCCATAAAAGAGTGCAGGAGTCTCCAGAAACAAGCTATAGGAAGTAACACCCTGCGGGCACAGTGGCTCTTGCCTATAATCTTAGTACTTTGTGAGGCTGAGGTGAGAGAATTGCCTGAGCCCAGGGGTTCGAGAACAGCCTGGGCAACTTGGTGAGTCCTTGTCTCTACAATAAATCAAAAAAATTAGTCGAGTGTGGTGGCACATGCCTATAGTTCCAGCTACTTGGAAGGCTGAGGCGGAAGGATTGCCTGAACCCAGCAGGTTGAAGCTGCGGTGGCTGTATTCCAGCCTGGGCGACAGAGTGAGGCTCGGGAATTTTTACTCAACATAAGGGAGCAATTATTTCTGCCAAGCATTAAACCTTGCAGTGAACTGGGTTTTTAAAAAAATGTTATTTTCCAAAGAGAGATTTTGTAATTCTGAAAAGGAGGTATCCCAGTTGAAATGTATATATCTCTAACCCAGGTGCTGGAGAACCAAGATTAAACCCAACATCTAAAAGCTTCATGGTCAGTAGAATAATGCAGAAATTAAAGAGAGAATAAACGAGAAACTAGGAAACTTCACAGCATCAACTCCATTCCTACTTAATAATCCAGACCTATTTAAAAAATGGGATCCTAATTTGGTCCTGCCTAATACGGCTGTTAAGAAGAAAAAGCAATAAAAATGAGTTTAGAGAATTTTAGAAATAGTCTCCCTATTCTAATCCAAAAATATAAACATATACCCACCAAGACCAAGTACTTTAGATTGTACTGATATGACAAGGAAGTTTTGAGGGTGCTATTTCCTGTGGCTTTGCAGCAGGCCACAAGGACCTAACTGGATTCTAGAGCATGAAAGGAGACAAGAAGGCCTGCAGGGGGCAAAATACCAGGCAGTCCTGTTAGAATAAGAGCAAGTTAATTAAAAAATAGATATAATATTTTTTTCTGGTGACAAACGTGGCAATTTCTATTATTGGAAAACACAAAAATTTCCTGTAGTCTCAACCATCCATCCAGAGATAACCCATATAGAAATACTTTTTTCTAGTTTTTTTTTCCCCCAGTGATTTTGGTGTGTGTGTGTACCCCACACATTTTATTTTTAACAAATTGGGATACTGTGTATACTTTTTTTTTGTAACCAACTTTGTTTTATCTAACAGTATATAATTTTTCTGCATCATTAAATATGGTTTTCAATATTTGGTAGCATTCCATCATATGAAAGTATCAAGCTGGGCACGGTGGCTCAAGCCTGTAATCCCAGCACTTTGGGAGGCTGAAACGAGAGGATTGCCTGAGCCCAGGGGTTCAAGACCAGCCTGGGCAACTTGGTGAGACCTCATGTCTACAATAAATAAAAAAGTTAACTGGGTATGGTGTGCACCTGTAGTTCCAGCTACTTGGAAGGCTAAGGTGGAAGGATTGCTTGAGCCCAGCAGGCTGAGGCTATGGTGGCCATTAGTGTGCCACTGCACTCCAGCCTGGGTGACAGAGTGAGACTACGACTCAAAAAAAAAAAAAAAAAAGTATCAAAATCGCCTAACCAATCCCTCATTTGGAAACTACTCAGTTGTAGTTTCTGAGTAGTTTCTAACTTTATGATATCATAAATCTCCTGGATGTGGTGGCTCACACCTATAATCCCAGCACTTTGGGAGGCCAAGGCAAGAGGATTGCTTGAGCCTAGGAGTTTGAAACCAGCCAAGGCAACATAGTAAGCCCTCATCCCTACAAACAAAAAAATTAGCCTCTTGAGATGACATATGCCTGTAGTCCCAGCTACTCAGGAGGCTAAGACAGGAGAATTGCCTGAGCCCAGGAAGTCAAGGCTGCGGTGAGCCATGATTGTGCCACTGCACTCTAGTCTGGGCAATAGAATGGGACCCTGACTCAAAAAGAAAGGAAGGAAGGAAGGAAGGAAGGAAGGAAGGAAGGAAGGAAGAAAGGAAGGAGGGAGGGAGGAAGGGAGGAAGTGAGGGAGGGAAGGAAGTCAGTCAGTTACACTGGGAGGAAGATCTTCATCTATAGGAACATCCCCAGATATAAATCTGTGTCTGTAGCTCTGATTATTTCCTTAGTGTCATGTTTCCTACATCCATGCATCTGCATCATTATTTTGCCAGAATTAAATACCATCTGTACCTTCCTTAACATTTATCTTTAAATCAACTCAGTTCTGCCCTTAAACAAATGTATTTTAAAAGCAAACCTATTTCTTATTGTAAGGGGAAAACAGGCATCATATGCCATAAGTAAAAGCAACCATAAAAGTAAATATGGTTTATTGGGATCAAAACAAAATTCCATGGTTGTAATATAGTTAAGATACTGCTACCCCTATGTTCATTCTTTTATTTCAAATGGAAGACTAGGGAGACTTAGAGAGGTGTTAAAGACATACCAGCACCAAGCTGGGGCTTTTCTCCTTTCCTTGATCAGAATATTGAAAAGGAATTGAGCAGGGGAATAACCTTCTCCCTGTGGGAGTCTGTGTTAGACAATGTGGCAAATGTATCCCCTATCTCCCACCCTAGAATTAACCTGCAACACCTGAAATAACCTCACATAGGAAACATGCCTTGGAATATATTCCTGAAAGTAGAATTGGGATAAAAGGTATAGACACTTTAAAAAGTTTTTGATAGTACAAACACTATCCAAGTTAGTTTTACTATGAGTGCCCATTTTACTTCACCCTCATAAATATTGTACTATAAACAACAATATTAAAATAGTTACAAGTTTTATGCTATTTAGCATAAAATGTTCAGCAGCTTAATTTTTTTTTGAGTTGGAGCCTCACTCTGTCGCCCAAGCTGGAGTGCAGTGGCACACTCACAGCCGCCACAGCCTCAACTTGCTGGACTCAGGCGATCCTTTTGCTTTACCTTCCAAGTAGCTGGAACCACAGGCATGTACCACCATGCCCAGCTAATTTTTTGATTTGTTGTAGAGACGAGGTCGCGTCAAGTTGCCCAGGCTGGTCTCAAACCCCTGAACTCAGGCAATCCTCTCACCTCCGCCTCCAAAGTGCTGCAATTACAGGCATAAGCCACAGTGCCCAGTTTAGCAGCTAAATTTTCAAAGGCTGTTTTTATACTCCTCTAGCTAGTCCCTGGCCTTAGGGCAGAACTATTACATGAACCTTTAGTTAGTGATAAGTTTACACAAACTGATATTGCACTTGGTTTAACCAAGCTAAAGTAAACTCAGTAAAACATGAGGAAGTGACTCTAGCATTTGCAAATATTTCAGAATGTCTTTGTGCCAGCAAAGGTCAAATGAGGATCAGAGTAGCATGAATTCCAAAGTAAACTTCTGAGAAATAAGCGACCCAGAGAAACATTACTCACATGACACAATTCACTAAAATTTTCAGCAAGTCAACGAAAACTCTAAAAGAAACATGTTTAAACTTCCCTATCCTGGTATAATACGCAATTGCACAAACACATTAGGTTATAGATTAATGCAATTGTTAAGATTTCTAAAAAAAAAAAGGAAAGTATATTTATTTTGAAGCATAAAGAATCAGTAACAGGACCCTGCTGGAGCCACCGTTGCCAGCGACATGTTCAAGGTAATTCAGGGGTCCGTGGGGCCAGACAGCCTGAGCTTGCTTACCTTCAGAGTCTACGCAGCACCAAAAAAGGACTCAAAAATCCCATGAAGGTTGATGAGCTTTCACTCTACTCAGTTCCTAAGGGTCAGTCTAAACATGTGGAGGAGCCAAGGTCCCAACTTGAAGAAAGCATCCCACAGCTCCGACATTACTGTGAGCCATATACAACTTGGTGTCAGGAAACATACTCCCAAACTAAGCCCAAGAAGCAAAGTTTGGTTCAATGGGGATTAGACAGCTATGAATATCTCCAAAATGCACCTCCTGGATTTTTTCCAAGACTTGGTGTTAATGGTTTTGCTGGCCTTTTGGACTCCTTTTGGCTAGAGGTTCAAAAATAAAGAAGCTGGTGGATCCGCCTGGCTTCATGGGATTAGCTGTTTCTATTATCCACAACAAGCCATCGCATTTGCCCAGGTCAGTGGGGAGAGATTATATGATTGGGGTTTACGAGGATACATAGTCATGGAAGATTTATGGAAGGAAAACTTTCAAAAGCCAGGAAATGTGAAGAATTCACCTGGAAATAAGTAGAAAACTCTATGCTCTGCCCATTTTAATCAGTTATAGGTAAACATTGGAAACTCCATACAGTAAATCTGTATTTCTACAGAAAAATGGCAGAGAAGTCAGCATTGAATGTATTAAACTGACTTTCTTCTTCAGGAAAAACTATACTCGGCTTCTGTTCTCTTGGGCAATGCCATCCTACAAGCAAACTAATCTGAAATCCTTTCACCTAGAGATAATGTACAAGCCTTAGAACTCTTCGTTCTCATGTTGCTATTTATGTGCATAATTAAAATCCAAGTTAAAAAGAAAAAAAAGAATCAGTAACAAATGAACGCTTCCAGATTATTTCAATAGTTCCTGGACAGATACTTATGTGTGTATGTGTTTGTGGGGGTAAGGTGGTGAAGAAAAGTAAAAACATGCTAAAAGGTTTCTTTTGTTTGGAAGGAGGATATAGATTCTGATTAATTTTTGCCACCGATAGGAAAAGATAAGCTTATCTATGCTTAAAATGTAAATGATGACCTCTTGTAAGATACAGAACTTCCAACTAACTAAATAAGAAGGAAGGAAGAAACAGGGAACAAAGACACTTTGATGAATCCAAAAAGAGCCATAAGAAAAAAATAACAAAACAAAACTCATGATAAATAAGAAATAAGACCACATTTATTAGTGATCAAAATAAATACAAAGGAATTAAATTCCCCTGTTAAAAGACCAAGACTTTCAACCTAAATATCCATGAATGGATATTCGATAAATGATGCTACCATAATCCATTTTAATGGTCCATGATTTACATAGTTTAGAAATGTGGAAAAATATTTGTATGAGCATAGGAAAGGGTCCAGAAAAACACACCAACATGATAGTGGTGAATGTTCACAGGATGCAGGAGCAGAATTTTCTGTCTTGCTTTATAAATGTCTACGGTGTTACGTAACCAAAGAAACATGAAAAAATGAAATAGTAACTATAAGGGCAGAATTAATAAAATAGGGGATATAGAGGACAAAAAATATAGAGGACAAAAAATAAAGGTGTTAACAAAAACCAAGGAATTTATTTGAAAATAGACAAATCCCTAGGGAGACTGATCAAGAATAACTGACAGATTTTTTTTAATTACAGAAGAAGGAGGAAATGACAGATACCACAGACATTTAAAAACTAATATAAATAACTATATGCTAATACATTTGAAAACAAAAATGCCATGAATAAATTTCTAGAAAATAAAAATTGCCAAAATGACAGAAACTGAACTAATTCTAAAGCCTCTTCCCCATAAAGTTTCAGACCCAGAAGCTTTTACAAGTGCATTCTACTAACTTCCAAAAAGCAGAAATCTCTCTTTTAAATGAGTTGCTTCAGGAAACAGAAAAAAGAAGAGAAAACATTGCCCAACTTAAGGTTACTTAACTTTGACATTTAGAATATGGACTGTACAAATAAGGAAAATTATAGGCCAATTTCACTTATAACCATGGATGCTAAACTCCTAAATGAAATATTATCTAATCAGATCCAAAAGTGTATTGAGGATATATCATAATAAAGTAATTCACCACATTAATGGATTGTGGAAGAGGTTGCTAGTGCTCACCAATCTCTCTGCTTTCTTCCTCCTGGGAACACCACCAGGTTACACTTCCCAGCCACGTTACAACTAGGTGAGACCCATGAGACTAGTCCTTGCCAATGGAATGTGAGCAGAAATGAATCTCATTTTCTGGCTCATGAAAGCAGCAGGCTTTTCTAAAAGCAATCAATATTCACTACTACTCTGGAAAGGGGAACCCCATGTTTTAAAATTAGGACTTTAAATCATCTTTTGTTAAATTTCAGACAGCTTTTTCAAAGGTAAGACCATTCAAGTTTTGTTTCAATAATGGGCCTTATGATCAGATCTACATGATTAAGTTGAATTTATTATTATTGAGACAAAGATTGAATAAGGGGGGGGTTCTTGGTGTTGGCACACAAAAACTGTCATTACTCAAATGTAAGTCAAGTGCCTGAAGATTTAGTCACTTTACCTTCAGCTCTTAGTGCCTTCACCCATCTTTCCTTGTCCTACACAACCTGCCTGTGGGTAACCTGCATACATCTTTTCTCTTGCCAGGGGATGGGAAACATCCTAAGGGCAGGACTTGTCTCCATAACCCTGGGGTAGAGCCCCATTCTGCATACCAAGAGTGAGAGCTGGGCATATTGACGCCTGGAGGCACTCATCTTTCAAATTTTGGCTGGCGGATGTAGTGGACAGAACACTTCCTGGCCTGGGAAGAGCTCAGTCTGAGTGCACCCATCCCTGATCATCTATGCCAGTCCCCCAGGTTGGGGTCCCTGCTAAGTGAGAATCTGACTTCACATGGGCAAAGATCCTTGCGGGGAGCAGCATCCTGGCCTAGTTGCTCTCTGTGGCTATGATGAAGAGGTGAACTGCCGGCTTGCTAGGTAAGGGAACACTTGGAAGTCACCCCAGGTGCCCCCTGGTGCACCAGAACTAGGAAATTTAGACAGGCACAAACTACATGAAGGTTGGGGTGGGGCCGAGTGGGGAAATGAACCTGATGGGTAATAGAGGGTAGCTTATAAATTCCTTGCTGGGGTCAGGTTAGACACGTTGCTGGACATTTTACATACATCCTCCCACTTTGATTTTTACCAAAATTCGGGGTTGACGGTGTTCTACAAAAAAGGAAGGTGTTGAGCCAGGCGTGATGGCCTGGGCCTGTAGCGACTCAGGAGGCTGGGGCGGGAGCATGCTGACCATCGAGACCATCCTGGACAATCTAGGAGACCCCCCCCCGCCACAATTAACTAAATCAAAACAAAAGGAAATGTGTG
>CAUYQG010035355.1:0-37359 GCA_963574415.1 Tarsius wallacei | reverse complement strand
GAGTGCAGTGGCCGCTTCCGGCCACCGCAGCCTCGACCTGCTGGGCTCCGGCGATCCTTCCGCCTCAGCCTTCCAAGTAGCTGGAACTACAGGCGTGCGCTACCATGCCCGGCTGATTTTTTGATTTATTGTAGAGATGAGGTTTCGCCTGCCCAGGCGGGTCTCGAACCTGCGGGCTCAGGCAATCCACTCACCTCAGCCTCCCAAGGCGCGGGATTACAGGCTGAGCCACCGAGCCGGCTGTCTACAGTCTTGTTAACACTTGTTATTTTCTGTTTTTTTTTTTAAATAGTGGCCATCATAATGGGTGGGAGGTAATATTTCATTATGGTTTTGATTTGCATTTCTCTAATGATTAGTGATGTTGAACATCTTTTCCTATGTTTGTTGGCCATGTGTATATATATATTTTTTGAGAAATGTCTATTCAGGTTCTTTGCCCATCTTTTTAAGTTGGGTTACCAATGGGTTCTTTTGTTAAGTTGTAGGAGTTCCTTATACATTCTGGGTATTAACTCCTGATTAGGTATATGATTTGCAGTCATTTTCTCCCATTCTATTGGTTGCCTGTTTACTCTTTTGGTTGTTTTCTTTGATATGGAGACTTTTAAAGTTTTATGTAATCTTATTTCTCTTTTTTTGCTTTTATTGTCTGGACTTTTGTTGTCATGTCTAAGAAATCATTGCCAAATACAATGCTTTGAAGCTTTTCCCCTGTTTTCTTTTAGTTTTATAGTTTTAGGGTTTGTGTTTAGGACTTTAATCAACTTTTAGTTAATTTTGTTTATGATGTTAAACAAATATCCTACTTTCTTCTTTTGCATGTGGATACTCAGGTTTTCCAGCACCATTTGTTGTAGAGACTGTCCTTTTTCCACTGGGTAATCTTGACACTTTTGTGCAGGGGTGTGTTTCTGAGCTGTCTATTGTGTTCCATTAGTCTATGTGTCTGTCTTTATGCCAGTACCACATTGTTTTGATTAGTGTGGCTTTGTAATGTGCTTTGAAATCAGAAAGTGTTGAGGCCTTCAGCTGTGCTCTTCTTTTTCAAGATTGTTTTGGCAATTCACTTTGAGATTCCATATTAATTATATGTGTATAATTTTTTCTATTCAAAAAAATATTATTAGGATTTTGGCAGGGATTGCATTGAATTTTTAGATTGCTTTGGGTAGTATGGACATTTTAACAGTATTATGAAGTCTTCCAATCTACGAACATGAATATCTTTCCATTTATTTGTGTTTTACATTTCTTTCAGCAGTGTTTTGTAGTTTAGTGTTAAGGTCTCTTGCCTCCTCAGTTAACTTTACTTCAAAGTATTTTATTATTTTTGATGCTATTATGAATGGGATTTTCTTAGTTTCCTTCCTGGATTGCTTATTATTGGTATATAGTAATGCAACTGATTTTTGTGTGTTGATTTTGGTCACAGATATCTTTGAGAATCTGAAAACTATGCAAGAATACAAATACTCTCTTTCTCTCTTACATACACCGTATACATATAATTTCCAGGAGTCAGATGCCCTCTCAAGTGTGTCCATACTCCCCAGGTTGAGGTTTGTTGTTTATATTTGGGAGTGGGGGTTGTATTACTTAAGTCATTCAAGAATAATTAGTTTAATCATAAACTTTCCATAAGTTACAATAAATAAGAAATTTATTTATTTAAAAAACAGATAATACTGGAGAAGAAAGGAAAACAAAGCATCTTCTGAAGATTTCCATACTCATCCCGTGTAGATTTCTGTTCTATCTTGGGCCTAATCCTTCTTTACAGCCTTTAAACATTCAGTTACTTGATCTCCAACCTCCTCTTTTCCCTCCCTGAACTTTTTCTTTGCCAGAGAAGCTCTAGTTGTTTTCATCTACCAGTAGCCAACATTTCTATCACCCTAGCTCATACCACATGTTAAGTATACCACTAAAGTGACCATGAGTCATATCTTTTCTCCTGTCTTTCCTGTTTCCCCCCAAGTGACAAAAGTATCATGCATATTGAATATGCATTATCAATTTTTATCAACCCCTTTAACTATCCTTGTGGTGAGTGATGTTCCAGTGTTGCTGATAATATTTTCCTTTTCACTTGCTTAGCTCCAGATACCTGGTTGGTGTCTGTTGTTTGTTGGGACCTTCTTTCTGCTGAAATGTATACTGTTTTTCTGGTATTGTCATAGTGGAGCTGGAAGTAGCCAATAGATAAATTTTTTTTAAAACTTGGGGTTTGTTAGATAAAACTGAACTGTTGTCAACATCCACCTTAAGAGCAGGAACTTTGCAATTTAGGTTTAGGCAAATAATTCCTACGTGTCCCATATTCTTCATGTATCTCATATTGCTAGCTTTTAATTGATGACTGTTGACTAACAAACTCTGCTTAGTTCCTTTTTTCTAGTCCCCCTTTATTCAAAATGTACATATATTGGATAACAGAGCTCTTATAAAATTGACTTTAAAAAAGCATTATTAGAAATTGAACTCATCATCCTGCTGCATTGGATTTTTTTTTTGGAGTCGGGATTTCACTCCGTCACACAGGCAGAAGTGCAGTGGCACATTAATAGCTCACTGCAACCTCTACCTCTTCGGCTCAGGTGTTCTTTCTACCTCAGCCTTCCAAGTAACTGGGGCTATAGGCACATACCCCCATGCCTGGCCAGTTTTTTTTGTTGTTGTTGTTGTTTTTTTTGTTTTTGTTTTTGTTTTTTTTTGAGTTGGAGTCCCACTCAATCACACAGACTGGAGTGCAGTGGCCGCTCCGGCCACCGCAGCCTTGACCTTCTGGGCTCTGGCGATCCTTCCGCCTCAGCCTTCCGAGTAGCCGGAATTACAGGCGTGTGCTACCACGCCCGGCTAATTTTTTTTTTTGATTTATTGTAGAGATAAGGTTTCACCTGCCCAGGCGGGTCTCAAACCTGCGGGCTCAGGCAATCCACTCACCTCAGCCTCCCAAGGCGCAGGATTACAGGCTGAGCCACCAAGCCCGGCTGTTGTTGTTTTTTATACAGATAAGATCTTGCTGTGTTGCCCAGGCTGGTCTCAAACTCCTGGCCTCAAGTCATCCTCCTGCCTTGGCCTCACAAAGTGCCGTGAGCTACCACACCTGACCTGGATTTTTAAAATTGTTTTATCATCTTTATCATGTGTTGTTATGCTTGCCCTAAAGATAGTTTAGCACATAAAGGAATTTGAAAAGCAGGCTGGGCGTGGTGGCTCATGCCTTGAAATCCCAGCACTTTGGGAAGCGGAGGAGGAAGGATTGCCCGAGCCCAGGGGTTCGAGACCAGCCTGGACAACTTGGCGAGACCCCATCTCTACAGTAAATCAAAATATTAGTCTAGTGTGGTGGTGCACACCTATAGTTCCAGCTACTTGGAAGGCTGAGGTGGAAGCATCACCTGAGCCCAGCGGATTAATACTGTGGTGGTGTTTATTATGCAACTGCATTCCAACCTCGGTGACAGAGTGAGACTTTGACGCAAAAAAAAAAAAAAAAGAAAGGAAAGGAAATTTGAAAAGCCTTAAAAATGTTGTACATCTTAATATTTAAAAGTCACATTTGAGAACCTAGCTTAGAGTGTTTCTCCTTATCACAATTTATAGGGTAAGTTAACAATGACATTTGATTGCTAGTAACTAGTTGTCATGCATTCATGGATTTCACATTCTAATAGAAGGTAATTTGGAAGAAGTGAAAAAGAAAAGAAAGTAAGATTTTTTTTGCCAAAAAGATTGGAATTTATAAAGGTAAGCAAAACACGTATGTAAGATAAATGTTTAAGGTTAAAGCCCTGTTCAGCTATATATAATGAGGAGGGGTTTTGAAGGGAATTGAGTTAAGTTCAGGTGGTGTGTGTGGTGCTGTGGTGTTGCGTGGGGGGCATGTGTGAGAGTACATATGCTAGGTGAGTGCATGCATCTGCCCCGCACCTCCTCCCCTTACATCTTGATCTTATTTGATCCATTGTGATCCCAGCCCCGAAGAGCCAACCTGATGTGAAAAACTGTCCTTCCTCAGGGCGCTGTGCAGAGAGGCCCCTTGGGCAGTGGCAGCACTGTAGTCCTCCTGGTCCCGGAACTGGTCCTACAGGATGGTGCTCAGGAGTGATGAACTGATCAGATAGACCAGGCTGGGCTTGTCCCTGGCTTCTGATTATCCAGGGGATTGTGATCTGAAAAAAAAAAAAGAAAGAATAAAGGAAAGAAAAGAAAAAAAGAAAGAAAAGTGGTTCTTTAGAAGCTGATGTAAAGAACTTTGCAGGAGGAATAGCTTACTTAATAAAGGGAAGAGAGGAGAGGCAGTTCATTTGTTGAGATAATTAAAGGTTAAAAGTCCATAGAGTCTTATCATTTTGAAGCAAAGTCAGTGCTGATTTGGAGGAGAGTTCTAATAGCATTCATTTTATAACGTGGATTTTAATCTTATTTTAAACTTTTAATTTTAAAGACAGGATCTCGCTCTGTTACTCAGGCTAGAGTGCAATGGCCTGGTCATACCTCACTGTAGCCTTGAACTTCTGGACTCAAGAGATTTTCACACCTGAGCCTCCCAGCTAGCCAGGACTTCACATGCACACCACTGTGCTCCGCTAATTTTTAATTTTTTTTTAGAGTCAGGGTCTCACTGTGTTGCCCAGGCTAGACTTGAACTTCTGGCCTTGAGTCATCCACCTTGGCTTTCCAAAGTGCTGGGGGATTACGAACATGAGCCTCACTGTACCTGGCCCAGCTTTTACCTTTAGTAGTGTTGTCCCTTCTTAATTTAAGATGTTTAAGATTTTCAGAATTAGACAAATTGAGTCCATTGTGGATTTTGGGTTAAAGTATGTCTTCAGACTTCCAGAATAATTATATTTTCTTATATTCTCATATAAGAATTTATTTTCTGACAACCTTATATAGAGTTGGATATATGTGTACACACACAAAATCTACAGTACCCTTCTTAGAATAGGCTGCATTTATTGCTGTTGTAAACATTGAATTTATATTTTTAGTTGTTTACTAAATTCCCAACAATAATACACAATTCAGTCATACAAATTTATCTATACTCTTTTTGTCATGGAGTCTCAGGCAAACTCTGTCCACTTTGGATTTTGTGATTCTAAATTAAGGTAATGAATATTTTGGCAGCTGATCTCATTCTTGGAAGTCTTCCATTAAAATTGTATTTGGGCTCTTTTGAAATTAGGATGACTTTATTTTGATTTTTTTGATCAACTATTCTGTCACATCATCACTAGCTGTTGATTATCAATGAAGAATTTTAAATGTTGCAGAAAATGGATAAAACAGACGTTAAATTCTGTCGGAAGTTGTGACAGCAAGGATGCTACAGTATCTTTTCTTCCTGTATCACCATTTCAGCTCTACATTTATCTTAGTGATTCCATTGTTTTTTCTTATATCTTGCACTTTATTATCCTGTGTAATTCTTAATATTTATCTCTCCTTATCAATATCACAACAATTTTGGTGATTTTTTAAAGTAGGAATAATGATCTATGGGTGTTTAAGAGATATTAAATAGACAACAGGTGGTTATAAAATAATACTTTGAGTTATTGAAATGTAAACTTAGTAAACATATGAAATGTAAACTTAGTAAACATAACTGTTCATTGTTGAGTATGTTCTTGTGCTATGATTCAAAGGAAAAGCTATGGTGATAGCTTTGGTCTTCATTACAGAGGATGTTGTCTGCAGATAGATTATTTTAATATTTTAATTTAAATTGTAGTTTCCCAACTACTCTGATTGAGAAGAATCTTTAAGTAAATTTGGTTCCAGTTATTTATAGTTGCTTGTTTTGTTTGTTTTAAAGATGAGTATACTTTTATCTGTATGCAGTTAAGCTGTTTTGGATAAATTATGGAAAGAGGTACAAAGTATTAAGATAATTAAAATTAAGTAAGATAACTAAAATGTGTTTATATATAACTGGTAATTATCTTGTTTCAATAGCTCACTGAAATGTTTTTGCTCAATTATTGCTATTAAAATTATTTGTAAGTTCATTATAACAATATATATTTTTAAGATTCTGATGACAATAGGAAAATTTATTTTAATGATTTAGTTTTTTTTTTTTTTTTTCTTAGAGTCAGATTAGTCAATGTACTAATGCCCTGGAGAACTCTGAAGAACTACTAGAATTTGCAACAAGATCATTAGATATAAAGGAACCTGAAGAATTTTCGAAGGTACAAAAAAACTATACTAATATACTTAAAAGGAAAGTAGTGTTAAAAAAAGATGTTTTCTTCTTTAATTTTGAATTTTAATTATTTCTAATACTAAAAAAGGCTTGTATTTTTTGATAAGTAAAATGCTAGCTGTTCATTTATTCCAAAGTAAATACTTAGAAGTATGTGTCTTTGGGGTCAAGCACAAATTAATTATTTTAGTTTAATGAGTCATGTTATTTTCTTTTTTCAGTTTAATTACTCTTGGTAATTTGTTTTAAGGGTACTTGTGTACTTGAACTGAGTCATAGCTTTGTTATAAACATTTCATGACTAAGGAACAAAGATTGATATTGCTGTTAACATGTTTAAAAGGTAGTTTTGAATTTTTTTCTAAAAGCTGATTGGGAAAGTATCATCACTTGATGCTTATGAGCACTGTAACTGTGAAATTTATTATTCCAGACAAATGTCCCACTGCTTAGCTTAACTAATTAAATGCTTTATTAAAATATAAAAAACATAAATCCTTGTTTAAGGGATGTGTTTAGTATAAAAATATAAAGAGTAGAGCAGAAAATTTACTAATGTTTTAATTTAGATCCTGGTGTTTAAGAGATTGTGAATTCTAAATTCTAATTCTTATTTTAAGTAAGGCCATTTTAAGTGGTTACCAACTTATCAAATCAAGACTTGAAAATGTAGAACATATTTTTAAATGGTGTGAAAAGAATAGGAAATTAGCTATATAACTAGTAAAATAGCCGGGCTCGTTGGTTCAGCCTGTAATTCCAGCACTTTGGGAGGCCAAGGTGAGTGGATTACCTGAGCCCGCAGGTTCGAGACCCACCCAGGCAACTTGACAAGACCGCATCTCTACAATAAATCAAAAACTAGCCGGGCGTGATAGCACACGCCTGTAGTTCCGGCTACTTGGAAGGCTGAGGTGGAAGGATCGCTGGAGCCCAGCAGGTCGAGGCTGCAGTGACCAGGAGCATGCCACTGCACTCCAGTCTGGGCAACGAAGTGAGACTCCAACTCAAAAAAAGCAAAACAAAACAAAACAAAAACTAGCAAAATAATACCACATAATCATCAAGATAAGATTTACTTTGATGTTGTTTACTTTGTGGACTATATAGTGAGCTACATTGGTGTTAGAAAGGTAGCTTTATAATCCATTTGTGTCCAGTTATGTTTTCATTTTTTTGATTTTCTGTGAACTTGAAGGTAGAAAAAATCCTCCTCGCGAAGGTAACATTTGCTAACTTACATCTTTGCATTTTACAATTAAACTTTAAAAATTGATAATATTTAAACAAAATCAATCAAAACACAAGTTATTTTCCTATAAACCAATGCACTAATTAATTCTTAAATTTGGAGGTGGATTGTCAAGAAGTTTACCTTTGCACTTAATTATATGAAAGGATTATGAGGAATTAAAGTACCTTCAAGTATGCTTTGTCACATATCCAGAGGGCCTTTATATAATAACCTTAAATGCAGAAAGCAAAAAATGTCTTAGTCATCAAAATGAGTGTCAGAGTTCATTGCTAGGCATTAATACCATCTATTCAAGATAGTTTTTCAGAATCTGTGGACTATATGTACTTGGTACTACTAAATTTTTAGTCCTTTTTTTCCTTCTCTTCCCTAGTTGTCAATAGATTCCCCTCTAATGGAGTAGGGCAGTTGTTAGTGACAGTCATAATCATAACAGCAAGAATTAATAGCTGACAGCCTTAGGGTGAGGAAGAATATAGAAAAACTATAAAATGTGGACGTAGGTATTAAAAATAACTTGACTCCATTTGGTTTAAGGAAAGACTGATACTTGGAAAAACTGTGATACAGGTTTATTTCTCCCGAGTTTCTCTTTCTATTGACATTTTCAGAGTTCTTCTCTCTTCTTGCTCCCTAATACCCTACTCTTTTCTCTTTCTCTGTCCTTTGTTCTTTCCAGCTTTGTTTCTGTTAAAACTTGTTCCTAACAGATTGTAAATTGAGAAGGTTCTGATAAAATAAATCATATTGTGGTTTAAAATGCCACTTTGCTTATTCTGTCTTATATTTTGGTCTTGTCTTCCAGCACTTTATAGTACTGCTTAGTAGCTTAAACCATTTGGAGATGTGGTGAAATGAATTACAGCCATACATTGCTTAACAACAAGGATATGTTCTAAGAAATGTGTCATTAGGCAATTTTGTCATTGTGCAGACATCATAGCGTATACTGACACAAACCTAGATGGTATAGCCTCCTACATAACTAGGCTGTGGTATAGCCTAGTACTTCTAGGCTATAAACCTGTCCAACATGTTACTATACTGAATACTATAGGCAATTGTAACACAATGGTAAGTATTTGTATATCTAAACATAGAAAAGGTAAAGTAAAATATATTATAATTTCTGTGGTGGCCATGAGCATGCCACTGCACTCCAGCCTGTATTACAAAGATTGAGACTCAAACTCAAAAAAAAAAAAAAAAAGAATATATATATATATATTATATATATTATATATATAATAATCTTATGGGATCATCATTGTATGTGCAGTATGTCATTGGAATGTAGTTATATGGTACATTACTGTACTTGTCAGTATTTCTTAGCCAGAAATTATCAGCCAGTTTGTCATTCAAGAAAAATGAAATTAGACAGTTTTATCATTCAAGAAAAATGCTTAACTGAAAGCTGTTTTCAGTTACTTTCTTTATAAGTCCAAACAGTATCCAGATAATGATTTGATTCTAAGTAAAAAACAAAGTTCACTTTTGTAGCCAGCTGCATGGACTACAGGCCTGACTCAAACATCTAGTTGCTGACAGAATAAGGAGAGACGACTTTGAAGATTAATTATTAGAGTAGCAGTATATTGTTAGATATCTGGAAAGAAATTCTTTTAAGTTATACTGTTTGTGAATATCCCCCATTAAGTTGCTCAAATAAGATTACAGTGAATAGTACACAGGGACAGAAAAATAAATAGCATAGGCTAAAACCCAGGCAGAGCATCTTCTCATACTTCATTATCTTAAATATATTAAATTCTAAAAATTTATCATGTTTTAATACCTCAACAAGAGAACTGAATGTGAAGCTATGCATTATGCTATCTGAAAGTGAACAAGTAAAACTAGCACAAGTGGAAAAGGACTTTAGGACATGCCTTCACTAATTTAACTGCTAGAAGTTTGGTTTATAGTAAGTATATCTAGAAGGATCACCGGCAGATATGATTCTTAACTTTATTCGTTTTTTTCCTGGATATGCAAGTAGCCAACACTCTATCAAATGAGTTCTCTGCTAATAGCTATGCTGCAGAACACTGCTTATTTTCTTTGTCAAAATTACTATTCCTGTTCCCACCTTGAATTTTGACCTTGAACTCTTCCTGTGAAAATAGCTGGGTCAGTAGAACCATTTTTAAGTCAATATGACTAATTAGCCATCACAGTCTTACCACACATAATCCAGTTGTAAGACTAGAAGGGAGAGAATGGTTTTCTGCCCATGGGTGCTACAATGAAATTTAAAAAGTACAGAGTGAGGTGAAAGGGGAACAGTCTTTAAATGATATACTTAAAAGAAATAGTTATTTTTGTAAACAGATAAATATATGCCTAGAAAATATAAAACTTCTAATGTATGGAATCAACTGGTATGCAATTGGTTTTTTCCAAAGGCTGGTATTTTTGCCTGAAGGAAAATATTTTGAGACTATCTCTTTTTCCTTCTCTCTTTCTATAAAAAGAGAAATGGTAATATTAAGAGGAAATATAGAAACAATAAGGTGCTTCATCTTTTTTTAAGGTGCTTAATCTTTAAAGTTCTTGATAAATTCACAGATGAAAATAGTTTGTATATTCGCTATTCGCTCACTGCAAATTAGAAACAAGAGAGATTGAGAAGAGATCTGGATTTAACTTTTTAATATTTAATTGGGAAAATATCTGGTTTCACTTCTTTATATTTAATTGGCAGTTTTGAAGATCCGTGATTACTTCTGTATTGTACTTGTATTACATTCCTTCTTAAGGAATTTTGGTCTCAGGTGACAGATTTCTATGATAAATAAAAGAATCAGAATTGTAATTTTTAAATGTCTGTCATTTTTTTATTACAGTAAAATGTACATAACAGAAAAGTTAATCACTTTAGACGTTTGTAAGTGTTTAGATCAGTGGCATTAAATACAGTCCTAAACGCTAGACTTTAATTTGCCTGCTTTGGAACCTTATAGATTTGGAATCACAGTGTAGATGATCTTTTGTAAAAACTGTAAGATGTATTTTAAAAACAATTAACTTAGAGATGAAGGAAGGGAAAGAGTTCGAGAAAGAAAGGAAGGAGCCATCTCTGATAGGAATGCAGAGAAATGAAGTGTTGGCAAAAAGGATTTTGGTAGAAGATCGAAGTAGTAATGTTGAGCACATATATGACTAATGCTTCTTGGAGGCTTTCCAATAAGATACAGTACAACAACCTAAAAATAAATCTGAGCATTCATTGAGTCTTCTTCACAACTCACTGAGTAGAATTATGTAGATGCAAATGAATGTGTTGGCAACAGAGCAGTGGAAAAATCATGGGATCAGTTGGTACTTATTAAACAGAGATGTTTAATTGATAAAACTCCCCATTCTTGAAATGAAAACTTACAGTAACCAAGCTATATAGTAATGTGTATCATTTGGACAGTTTTATGCTTTGGGAGAAAGACCCAGAAAAAAATTTATTTTTCAACTTAAGACATTTCTTGAAATTGGGTCTTTTTAGAGAAATATCTTCAGAATTTTAGACTCTGCCCTCTTTTTTTTTTTTTTTTTGACTTTTATTTATTAATTTATTTGAGTTGGAGTCTCACTCTGTCACCCAGGCTAGAGAGCAGTGGCATGCTCGTGGCCAACCCAGTGTCGACCTGCTGGGCTCCAGTGATCCTTCTGCCTCAGCCTTCCAAGTAGCCAGAACTACAGGAGCACGCTACCACGCCTGGCTAATTTTTGATTTATTATAGAGATGAGGTCTCACCAAGTTGCCTGGGCTGGTCTCAAACCCATGGGCTCAGGCAATTCACCTGCCTCAGCCTCCCAAAGTGCTGGGATTACAGGCTGAGCCACCAAGCCTAGCCGATTCTGCCGTCTTATCATTGCACTAAATAACTTCTTTAACCCCTTCTGCATTTATACAAAGTATATACAATAAAATTTGAAATAAATGAAAGAGGGGCCACGGAATTTTGTGTTATACCAACCAGGTATAGTACATATAACTACAAGAAGCAAGTTTTTCCTAGATTATCTGGCTTTTCATCTGTTCCTTTTCTAGTTTTTCATAAACAGTGTGGTACATGAAGTGATACCATGAAAGCTTTTTATGCACACATACATGCACACACACTAAAAAAATGGCACCTTACTAAATTTAGTAACACTAGACACAAAATTGAATTATTATGGTTTGTTTAAAAAACAATAATAATCTTCGTATCACTGGGTTATGTAAGAGCGACTAGTACCATTCCTCTTTTCTTAACATTTCTTATCCTTTAGTTTTATTACTTAAGGCATACATAAATGCCACAGAAATTGCTGTAGAATGTGAACCTTAAAAAGAATTTTTAGAAACATTAAGACCAAAATCCGTTAGTAAAGAAATAGAATGATTAGTATAGAAGATCATAGAGACCAGGTACAGTGGCTCAAGCCTATAATCCCAGCACTTTGGGAGGCCGAGGTGAGAGGATTGCCTGAGCCCATGGGTTTAAGACCAGCCTGGGCAACTTGGCGAGACCTCATCTCTACAATAAATAAATTTTAAAAATTTAGCAGGATGTGGTAGCACGTGCCTGTAGTTCTGGTTACTTGGAAGACTGAGGTGGAAGGATCGCCTGAGCCCAGCAGGTCGATGCTGGGATGGCCATGAGCATGCCACAGTACCCCAGCCTGGGTGACAGAGTGAGACTCCAACTCAAAAACAAAAAGGTCACAGAATTGATTAATAGTAGTGCTAGCAATGTACGATAATATGCTAATCTTTTAAATCTCAATTTTGTTCTTTCAAGTAGAAAGGTACTCAGACCAATATATTTTAGGTTGGTATGAGAATGACCAATAGCATGTAGGAATAATGGTAGAATGGAAGGAGAGAGGCCATGGAAGCGTTGCAATATACATATACATCTAATTAAAATTCAATAAATATAATAATCATTAAGTATTACTTTGTCCCAAGCATTATGCAACACTGAGGATAGAGTGTTGAGCAAAAAGCCTTGTCTGCATCAGATGTAGTGTTAACTATACTGGTTGGTGTGGAAAAAATTTTTTGCTGGATATATTATATTGTGTGTAAATGTAAAAGGGACAATAGTTTTTGTGGATTTTAAATTATTTTTTTCTATGACTGTACAACAAATCCCCTTCCTAAACTTGTGCTTGCATTTTTAAAAAAAGACATGTATAATAAGTTTAAGTTGCAACATCTGTGAAATCATCAGAGGGAAAGACCCCATTGCTAGAAGTATTTCTTTGATCTCTCCTTTCTGAATTTCTTCCATTACAACTTCTTTTTTTGGAATAAAGGTTTGTAGAACTGCAGCCTAGTTGTATTTGTTAGTGGGCAAGTTGTCAGAATTTCTTTCTCTGTAAAGTTATATAGAGAATACTTGGAACAACCGTTATGAAGTAAAGAGATCTCTGAAGAAAAATTAGCAGATTTGTCATGTACAAGAAAACTGTCAGAATACATAGAAATGTGTATCCCATGAAGGAGGTTGATTGATTTAGTTAAAGAGTGTATATTTTGATAATCTTAAGGTGAGAAAAAACATTTATAGGCACCTGGAATTAGTTCAAATTATTACATTTTCTTCTTAAAAAACGACTTATGTGGGGTCTGGATTTTCTACTATAGTTCTAACATCACATTATGAAAGCTAATGTGAACGATACAAATTTCTTGTAATTTATGTTTTGGTGAATATGAACTAATCTGTTGCAGGGTTTATAGCCTAACTTTTCTTGCATGTCACTGCCATTGAAACTTGCATGAAAAGCACTAACTGCCTTCTTTCTCTTCTCCCTGATTTGCTCCAAGGCTGCCAGACAGATCAAGGATAGGTATGGTATAAACATATGTTTTTATTTAAGTATTGATACTGAAATCAGAAATGAAATTCAGAAACAGTTTTTTTTAGATTCTTGTTAGTTAAAACAAAAACACCAATGACCAAGTAAAAAAAAAATAAAGAAAATGTCCTCTGTGTATCTTCTTGGAATAACCATTATATCAATAAGATTTTTAAAAACATAGTTGTGGATAATTATGTACTTCAGAAGAATTTCATTTCTGGTGTAATAATATAGTTAGTTTTCGTTTTAGAGCAATTCTTAATTAGTTGTACTAATGGAAAGGGAACTATTTTGAATAATTTAAAAATATATATTCCTAGAATGCATTTTTTGTTGTTCTTAAATTTAAGTATAAATGGGTCTTATTTTCTGAGATGTCATAGCATTTTAAATAGTCCTCAAGAGCTAAAACTCTCTTTCTTCACTGCTTTTCTGTTTAACACCTTTGTATTCTCATTCCAATCCTGTTCCTGGTGCCATCTCTATTTCTAATGCCATCACTATCTAGTTAATATTCTGTGGGAAGAGAAAACTAAAATTATTAAAGGTTTGGACTTAAAAGGTCTTTCTCATTGATAGAGCCAGGATTAAGAGAGGGTACTTATTGTAATGAATATGTCAGAGTGTTCAAGGATTTGCTGGCAACATTTGGATTGTGTTAACATAGTAGGAATGGTTTTGATCTGCCTGTCTAGTCACTGAACATTATCTGTAGTGTGATTGTAATTTAAGATTTTTTCATTTGAGGATCAGGAGATTCTCCAAAAGACACAGCTCTTCAAAGTACCACTCTGAATCCTAGGTAAATTATTCTTCATCAGATAATCAGATAATTCACAAAAATATTCACTATGAATTGTGTGAAAATCAGTGCCTCTATTGTTAATCTTTGCTGAAAGATTCAATTCTTGGTTTCTCTTTTATTTGACTAGAGGCAGGATTCATATGTAGTCATAGCATTCTTAGCACAAATATTAATTTTTATATTCTTTGTATATTTTACGTCAGGCACTAATTAAAGACATAGTTCATTCTTATAAATCTTGGATGTAGAATGATGATTATGAAAGTTTGATGGTAAAAAATACGGGCTGTGTGTTGAATGGATGCTAGATAGGTCAGTTATCTGGATAAGGTGGATTTGGGTTATGTCTGCAGGAATTTGCTGAGTGTTCCATCTTCCACCTTGGCTATGTTATACTTCTTGATTAGCTACTTATTCCACTACATCCTGCTCTGGTTCATTATTTTCTGAATTAGAAGTTAATGAAAATTTGGCTTTCCAGAGACCTTACAAAATATTTCCTCCTTTCAAGGTTCTATATGGCTCTGTGCTTCACAGAATCTTGTTCTTACCCCTGACCTCTTTCTCTTTGTCCAGATTCATTTGTCAGAATTTAATTTTATGACCAACTTTCATGGCTGTATTCATCACTGAAGGTTGGCTTCTTTGCCCCCCTCTTCTAAGCCGGCATCTTGGCTTGATTTCATCAGTAGCCCAAGAGTCAGGGTTCAGGCAGAGTTTGAATCCTTCCTGCCTGAGAAACACTTCCTAGTCTTGACTTAATTTTTTAAATTTGGTTTTTAGCTTCATAATGTTCAAGTTTATATGGTGTAGTTTTTATGGTACTCCCAAAAAGTGAGCTTCTAGAGTTCCACCATTGTCAATTATTTGCACCAAGCAAAGAAAGGATTCTTTTATATAAAGGCAGAGGTGGATTTTAAATTAGAGAGTATAACATATTTAAGCAGGGAATCAAATATAAAAAATGAAAATATCTGTGAAAACTCAGTAATCATTTGCTATGATGGAAGTTATACAAAGGAACAACAGCAGTGACAGGAAAAACTAAGGATAGAAAAGAGAAGATAAGACCACATCTCTCTATAACTGTACAAATTACTGGTGTGTATTTCTGGGTACTTAGTAATATTGGAATATGATTAGTGAGGTATATTGTGGGAGTTATTGGTTCTTGAAAGAAAGGAGTCATGAAGGATAGAGGTAGTTAGAGGAAATTAAAAGTATTCATGTGTTTTATAGTTATTTTTCTCTAAAAAAAATAAGAAAGAACTGATTCTTGAATTCAACTTGAACTATTAGAAATGAACCAGGAAAGTCAAGGTGAATTAAAACATATATAACTGCATGGATCCTATAGTGTAGAGAATGATCTACGGATTTTGAATTTTTAGTTTGGGTTTTGAGGCACATGTCTACAAATAAAAATTCAGTCTTTTGAAAGTTATGGCATCGTTGCACATCTGAATTGATTCATAGAAACTTCTGAGTTTCAACTGGCTAGAAAATAAGGGTTATTATTCTTGTTTTTTGGGTTTCGATTAACTTTTCTAATTCATTTGGAGGCAAATTTTTTTTTCCTTGAAGTCATAGTGATTAAATCAAGTTTTACTGATTTTACTGGTTTCAGGTTTAAAATTCTCTAAAATACTTTCAGATATATTTTTTTCAGTTTTTCATGTAAACATTTAAATAGTTGATCAGGTTTAGATGAAACCAAGTAAGTTCAGACCCATTTACTGATTCAAGTGAGCATTTATTAAGTACCTATCTAAATAGCTCTTTCAGACATTTTCACGTCAAAAGATACTTGGAGCTGTAAAGAACAACATTGGTAAGACTTAGTATTTGTTCCTAATTTATTTTTATTATAATTTGAGAGCCAGCGGCTTAATGTGATATGCGTGAAATACTCAGCATTATAGTTGGCATATAGTAAGCATTCAGTCACTGTCCTCATAAGTTGTCAGTATAGCACTTTCTTCCTTATAAGCAGATCGGTTTTTGTTTAATCATTGTTACTATTAAATTAAGTTATTCTTTTTCTAGTTTTAAAATGAAGTAAAATAACTGAATGCTCATAGTTTGACATTTTTCATCCCCAAATAACTGAATACAGCAATAGTTTGACCTCTTTTGTCCCAAAGTAAGTAAATAAGCAAGTTGACATCTTTTGTCTTCTTTTGATCTTTTAGATGGATTTGGCAGATCCAGTTGGCTAGGCCTAGTGTTCACTTTGTTCCACCAGCTCTATTTCCTTCTCCCAAATCGTATACCAGGAGGACAACATTCACCAATAGGACTGTTAAATCATTCTTTAACCAAAGATAATGAAGAACTTATTCTGTGAAATTTGTTATAATATGAAAAATTAAAATGTGAGATTAAACTACAAATTAATAGAATAAGAGAGTTTCTTTAAATCTCTAGTTTTAATTGACAACAGTTTTTCTAATCTTTGGATAAAGCGAGATCTGATATGGCTCCATTTTTTTTTTTTTACTCCACATTCATCTAGTGAATGTTTATTGAACTCCTTTATTTCCATGGCATATAGTTTCACAGGGCTGTTTCTCTTAGAATGCTTCCCTGTAGCTGATGTTGACAGATCAGAGTGACACCTACTAGTGTGGTATTCATTGATAGTGATTTCATGTCTCTCCTTTCTCATCCATGGACTATCCTTAGCTGCTACCAAGCCATATATACAGTGTTAGGCCAAACTGTCTGTTTTCTTATTTGCAGGTACATGGGGTTAGCTCTGACTGCTAGGAAAAATGTTTGAATCAGGGTGTATTTAAATTCATTATTTGGCTTATGAAAAGGAGTGAGGCTGGCATCAGGAAGTCAATGAGATTGAGTGTACAGAGGTTCAGATGAATGTGGTGTCTGATAACAATGATTTATATTGGACATTTGTTTCTTATGATATTTGCATATAAGCAGTTTTATTAAACTGGCTGGAAGAAAGTCGCTAAAAGTTGTCTTAAATGTCTGAATTAAAAGGCATTTTGTAGTTTTTTATTTAATTAATTTTTAAAGGACTCTAAGACATTTCTGTTTGACTTTTACCTTTGTTATAGTCTCTGAAATCATTACAGTGATATAATTTCTATCTTTTCATTTTATAAATTAAATATGATTTGATACTTCCTATTCTTTTAAAAAGCATGTTTATGTTTACCATAGAGTCACAATGGCTTCAGCCTTTCGCCTTTCATTGAAACCAAAGGTCAGTGACAACATGACTCATTTAATGGTGGATTTCTCTCAGGAAAGACAGATGCTGCAAACTTTGAAGTTTTTGCCAGGTAAATACATGTATTATATGTACATTTTTGTATAAAAACTTTTTTTATCCTGCAAGATTTTTCTGTAATGAACACTAATATATGAATATCAAAAAAGTATAGTATGTTTTTTTTCCTTCAGCTAAGGAATAATTAAATTTGCAGGTTTTAAAATTTTTAGATATTTTACTGGGAGTAAAAGTTCTATCTTAAGAATCTATGAAGGGATATCTTCTATTGCTAGCTTGGCAGAGGGAGGCAGTATGGCATGATGGGTAACAGTTGGTCTTGAGGACAGACTTCTTAGGCTTGAATGCTGTTGCTTACTTGCTATATAATCTTGAACAAGTTACTTAACTTGCCTCAGTGTCTTCATCTTTAAAATGTGATGTTATTCTTCCACAGTCTTTATAAGGTTTAAATGAATTAATACCACCAAAGCATCTGTAATAGTATCTGATACATAGTTAAAACTCATTGAATGTTAGATGCTGTCATTCTGTTATTGTTATAGTGGTTCTATTAGCTCAAATGGAACTTTACTTCCAGTAATACGTTAACATTTGTTACAGTTGGTGGACCTATATTGACATATCATTACCACCCAATGTCTATAGTTTACATTAAGGTTCACTCGTGATGTATATTCTGTGGATTTGGGCAAATGTGTACAGACATATATCCACCATTATAGTACCATATAAGGTGTTTTTAGTGAACTATAAAATCCTCTATGCTCTACCTTTTCATCCTTCTCTCCCCCAGTCCCTGGCAGCCACTGATCTTTTTACTCTCTCCATAATTTTGCCTTTTTCAGACTCTTGTACAATGGAATCATACAGTAGGTAGCCTTTTCAGATTGACTTCTTTCACTTAGTAATATACATTTATGTTTCCTCTATATCATTTGCTGGCTTGATTGCTCATTCTTTTTAGCACTGAATAATCTTCCATTGTCTGGATATACTACGTAGTCTTTCAGATTGACTTCTTTCACTTAGTGATATACATTTATGTTTCCTCTGTATCATGTGCTGACTTGATTGCTCATTCTTTTTAGCACTGAATAATCTTCCATTGTCTAGATACACCGTGGTTTATTTACTTATTCACTTACTGAAGCACATCTGGTTGCTCCTGATTATTGGCAATTATGAATAAAGCAGTTATAAACACTCGTGTGCACATTTTTTTGTAGATAATGTTTTCAACTCCTTTGGATAAATACCAAGGAGTGCAATTGATGGATAGTATGTGAGAATATGTTTAGTTCTATAGAAAATTGCCAAATTATCTTCCAAAGCAGCTGTATGATTTTGCATTCCCACCATCAAAGAATATGAGTTCTGTTGCTCTACATTTTCACCATTTGATGGTGTATTTTATTGTTGGTTTAATTTACATTTTCCTAATGACCTACATAAAGCATCTTTTTATACACTTATCATCTATATATCTTCTCTGGTAAGATATCTGTAAGGTCATTAGCCTTTTTTTTTTTAAGTTTTAGATTCAGGGGGTACACATGCATATTTGTTACATGAACATATTTTGTAGTGGTGGGGATCGGGTCCCAGGTTACCTGTTCTTCAGATAGTGAACACAGTACCTGGTAGTTTCTGAACCCTAGGCTGAACCAGAGACTGAGGTAGAAGGATTGCTTGAGCCCAGGAGGCTGAAAATGTGGTGAGCTGTGATCATGCCAGTGTACTCCAGCTTGGGCAATAGATTGAGACCTTGACTCAAAAAAAAAAAAAAAAGAAAGAAAGAAAGAAAGAAAATAAAATATTTTCTCCCTGTCTTTTCATTCTCTTGACAGTGTCTTTCACTGAACAGAATTTTTAATTTTAATGAAATCAAGCTTATTACTTCTTTCTTTTATGGAACATGCCTTTGATGTTGTATCTGAAAAGGCATCACCAAACATAATCATCTAGATGTTCTGTTTTAGAAATTTTATACTTTGTATTTTATATTTAGGTATATGATCCATTTTTTCTTGAGAAAGTGTAAGGTCTGTGTCCAGATTCATTTTTTGCATGTGGAGGTCTAGTTGTCCCAGCATGAAATGAGTATATTTTTTCTATTGTATTGACTTTGTGAGACATCATTGGAGTATATTTTTGTTGTGGGCTCTTTGTTCTGATCCATTGATTTACTTGCCTTTTTTTTTGCCTATACTTGATTACTATAGCTTTATAATATGTCTTGATGTTGTATAGTTTTGGTCCCCTAACTTTGTCCTTCTTCAATATTGCGTTACCTTTTCAGGATCTTTTGCCTTTTCATATAAACTTTAGAGTCCATTTGTTGATATCCACAAAACAACTTACTGAGCTTGTAATTGGGATTGCATTAAATCTGTAGATTGAGTTGGGAAGAAATGATATCTTAAGAATATTGAGAATTCCTGTCCGTGAACATGAAATATCTCTCCATTAATTTAGTTCTTCTTTTATTATTTTGTAATTTTCCTCGTATAGACCTTGAACATATTTTGTTAGATTTATACCTAAGTATTTCATTTTTTGCATGCTAACGTAATGGTGTTGGGTTTTAATTTTAAATTCCACTTTGTTGCTGATATGTAGTAAAAGAATTATCTTTTGTATATTAACCTTGTGTCCTGCAACCTTGCTGTAATCACTTCTTAGTTCCAGGATATTTTTTGTTGTTATTCTTTTGGATTTCTACCTAGATGATCATGTTATTTGTGAACACAGACAGTTTTATTTCTTTCTTCCCAATATGAATACCTTTTTTTGTCTTACCGTATTAGCTAGGACTTCTAGTACAGTGTTGAAAACAGTAGCGGGGGGGGGGGAATCCTTGCCTTGTTCCTGGTCTTAATGGGAAAACTTTGAGTTTTTCACCATTAAGTTTGGTGTTAGCCATAGGTTTTTTTGGTAGATGTTTCTTAACAAGTTGAGTTGAGGATGTTCCCTTCTATTCCTATTTTACTGAGTGTTTTTATTATGCATTAGCGTTTAAATTTGTGAAATGCTTTTTATACTTCTATTAATATGATCATGATATCTTTCTTATTTAGCCTGTTGATGGGTTACATTAGTTGATTTTCAAATGAACCATTTGTGTACTTGGAATGCATCATGCTTGGTCTAAGTGTATAATTCTTTTTCTACATTGTTGGGTTTGATTTGCTGATATTTTGTTGAGGATGTTTTACATCTATGTTTATGAGAGATATTGGTTTGTAGTCTTCTTTTCCTGTAATATCTTTGTCGGTTTTGGGTATTAGGGTAATGCTGGCCTCATAAAATGAGTTATGGTGTATTCTCTCTGCTTCTCTCTTCTGAAAGAGATTGTTGAGAATTGGTGTAATTTTGTCCTTACAAGTTTGGTAGAATTCACAAGTAAGCTAATTGGTGCTTTCTGTTTGGGAAGGTTATTAATCATTGCTTCAATTTCTTCAATAGATGTAGGCCTATTCAGATTGTCTGTTTTTTCTTGTATGAGTTTTGGCAGACTGTGTCTTTCTTGGAATTGGTCCACTCATTTAGGTTATCAAATTTGTGGAATAGAGTTGCTCATAGTATTCCTTGATTATCTTTTTAATGTTCTTGGGATCTGTGGTGATGCCCCCTCTTTCATTTTTTTCTTTTAAAGATGTATGGTACAATTCAGGTTTGGTATACAAATGTTCCTTATACAGGTACTCTTGTTGATGAGGTGTCATTTTTAATATTCGTAATTTATGTTCTCTCTTTTCTTAGTTAACCTGGCTTGATTTTATGGATCTTTCAAAATACTGGCTTTTGGTTTTGGGATTTTTTTCCCCCCATTTTTTCCTATTTTCAGTTTTATTAATTACGTGTGCTTTTAATTTTTTTTTATTTTTACGCTGTAGCGTCTCACTCTGACATGTAGACTGGAGTGCAGTGGTATAATCATAGCTCACTGCAGCCTTGAACTCCTGGGCTCAAGTGATCCCTCCACCTCAGCCTCCTGAGTAGCTAGGACTACAAGCATGTGCAGTCATATCTGACTTATTTTTAAACTTTTTGTAGAAACAAGATCTTGTTCTGTTGCTCAAGCTGGAGTGCAGTGGTGCAATTATAGCTCACTGCAGCCTCAAACTTCCGGGCTCAAGCAATCTTCCCGCCTTAGCTTTCTGAGTAGCTAGGACTTCAGGTACACACCACCATACCTGGCTAATTTTTAAAATTTTTTGTAGAGATAGGGTCCTGCTGTTTGCTGAGACTGATCTTAAACTCTGGCTTCAAGTGATTTTCCTGCCTCAGCTTTCCAAAGTGCTGGGACTACAAGTGTGAGCCACTGCACCCAGCCTGATTTCTGTTCTGATTTGCATTGTTTCTTTTCTTCTACTTACTTTAGATTTAATTTGTTCTTTTTTTAGTTTTCTGAAGCAGAAACTTAGATTATTGATTTTGGATTGTTCTTATTTTCTGATATCGTCATACTTTCATTAACAATGGGGACATGTTCTAAGAAATGTGTCGTTAGACCACTTTGTAATTGTGTGAACATCACAGAGTATATCTACACAAATCTAGATGATATAGCCTAGTCTACAACTAGGCTATATAATTTAGCCTATTGTCCTAGACTACTAATCTGAATAGGATGTTACTGTCTTGTAACACAATGGTAAGTAATCATGTATAAAATCTTAGAAAAGGTACAGTAAAAACATGTATTATAATCTTATATAACCAGTTGTATATGCAATCTATTGTTGACTGAAATGTCATTGTATGGCACATGACTATATGTGCATTTGGTGCTGTACATTTCCCTTTAATTACTGATTTCATTGCATCCCACAAATTTTGATAAGTTTTCATTTTCATTTAGTTGAAAATACTTAAAATTTTTTTTGAGATTTCTTCTTTGACTATGTGCTGTTCAGACGTGTATTGTTTAATCTCAAAGTATTTTGAGATTTTCCAGCTACCTTTCTGCTATTGATTTTTAGTTTAATTTCATTCTGGTATAAGAGCAGATATTGCATGATTTCTATTCTTTTTTTTTTTTTTTTTTTTTGAGTTGGAGTCTCACTGCGTCACCCAGACTGGAGTGCAGCGGCCGCTCCTGGCCACCGCAGCCTCAACCTGCTGGGCTCCGGCGATCCTTCTGCCTCAGCCTTCCAAGTAGCTGGAACTACAGGCGTGCACTACCATGCCCGGCTAATTTTTTGATTTGTTATAGAGATGAGGTCTCGCCAAGTTGCCCAGGCGGGTCTCGAACCCGCAGGCTCAGGCAATCCACTCACCCTAGCCTCCCAAGGCGTGGGATTATAGGCTGAGCCACCGAGTCTGGCTGATTTCTATTCTTTTGAATGTGTTAAGGTGTGTTTTGTGGCTCAGAATGTGGCCTATCTTGGCAAATGTTCCATAGGAGTTTGAGAAGAATGTGTATTCTGCTATTGCTGCATGAGATAGTTTATAGATGTCAATTATATCAGTTGATTGTTGGAGTTGTTGAATTCGACTATATCCTTAACTGATTTTCTGCCTGCTGGATCTATTCAGTTCTGATAGAGGGATGTTGAAGTCTTCAACTGTAATAGTTGGGTTTATCTATTTCTCTTTGCAGTTCTATTAGTTTTTGCCACATGTATTTTGATACTCTGTTGTTAGGTGCATTGGAGGATTAAGGATTGTTGTATCTTCCTTGGAGAATTGATTCCTTTATCATTATGTTATTCCCTTTTTTATTCTTGATAACTTTCCTTGCTCTGAAGTCTGCTCTGTCCAAAATTAATACAGTTAATTCCACTTTCTTTTTATTAGTATTAGCATTGTACACCTCCATACATTTAGTTTAATCTATAAATGTCTTTATATTTAAAGTGTTTGTTGTAAACAGCATATAGTTGACTCTTTTAATGACCCACTCTAACAATCTTTGTCTTTTCATTGATATGTGTATATCATTCACCTTCAAAGTAATTACTGATATAGTTGGAAAAATATCTACTGTATTTGTTACAGATTGCTATTTGTTGCTCTTGCTCTTCACTTCTGTTTTTGTCTTTCACTTTTTTCTGCCTTTTGAGGTTTTGAGCATTTTATATGGCTCCATGTTTCTTCCTTTCTTAGCATATGAGTTACCTTTTTTTTTTTTACTTTTTTAGTAGTTGTTGTAGAGTTTTCAGTATATATTTGCAACCAATTCTTGTCCTTTCAAATAATACTGTACTGCTTCATGGATAGTACATGTAACTTATAATAACAAAATAATTTAATTCCTCTCTCCCATTTCTTATATCATTGCTGTTATTTATTTCACTTATACATAAGCATACACACACACACACACACAGAGTGAAATGAATGGTTGTCATTATTATTTTGAAGTAACTGTTATCTGTTAAATCATTCAAGAATAAGAAAAGTAGGTTTTAATTATACCTTTACTTATCTTTTTCTGATGTTCTTTATTTATGTAGATCTGGGTTTCTGACATATATTATTTTCCTTCTCTTTAAAGAAATTGTTGGACATTTCTTGCAGGAAGGTCTATTGGCAACAGATTTCCTCAATTTTTATGCATCTGAGAGAGTTTTTAATTCTCCTTCACTATTAAAGAATAATTTGAAAGGGTACAGAACTGTAGGTTGATTTTTTTTTTTTTCTCCCTGTCTCTCTGAACACTTACCCATTTCATTTTACTGTCTTCTTGCGTGGTTTCTGAAGAGAAGTTAGATATAATTTTAATCTTTACTCCTCTATAGTTAAGATGAGTTGTTTTTCCCACCCCCACCCAGCTTCTTTTTGGTTTTTTCTTTGTTTTCTATAGTTGGAGTATTATGTGCCTATTTTTGTTTGTTTGTTTTGGCATTTATTCTGCTTAATATTCTCTGATCATCCTAGATCTGTGGTTTGGAGTCTAACTTTAATTTGGGAGTTTCTCATTCATTTTTTTCAAGTATATCATCTATTCCTTTATTTTCCTTCTGTAATTTCCATTATACATATTTACTCCTTTTGCAGTTGTTTCACAGTTTTTTGATATTCTGTTCTTTTTTTTAAGTCTTTTTTCTCTTTGCTATTTAGTTTTGCAAGTTTCTGTTGGATATCCTCATGGTCAGAGATTCTTTCCTTAGCCATATCTAGTCTGCTAATAATTTCATAAAATTATTCTTCATTTCTGTTACAGTTTAAAAAAAAAATTCAGTCATCCTTTGTGGTTCTTTCTTAAGATTTTCACCTCTCTGCTTACATTGTCTGTTCTTTTAATGCTGTCTACTTTATCCATTAGAGTTCTTGGTATTCTGTAGCTGTTTTTAATTCTTGGTCTGATAATTTCAATATCTCTGTCATATCTGAGTCTGGTTCTGATGCTTGCTATCCTCTTCAGACTGTTTGTTTGTTTGTTTTTGCCTTTTACTATGCCTTATAATTTTTTCTTGATAGCCACTCATGATGTACTGGATTAAACCAATTGGTATAAATAGGCCTTTATGAATGTGGTGATAAGGTGTATGGGAGGGAAAGCATTCTGTAGTACTACAGTTAGATCTCAGTCTTTTTGTAAACCTGTGCCTCTGGACTGTAAACTTCACAGGTGCTTCTCAGTTATCCCTGCTCCTTGCTCTTGGCTTCTAGGCTGTAACAGAATGGCTAGAGTGAGATGGGGTTGGGTACTGTATTTCCCTTCATCCAGTAGAGTAATACTGGACTTGGGTATTTCCCTTTCCCCAGATCAATTAGGCTCTTATAAAACCCCAAAGTGTTAGGCTTTAGTTAAATAGTTTCTCTTGAGGGAAGAAAGAAACTCTGATATATTTCATAATGGTTCTTTTTCTCACTCTGCTGGAAGCATGAGGGAATTTTTCTTTGTTATTCATGGTGACAAACTGTTGAGCTCTTAGAGGTAAAACTCGCAAGTGTGTGGGACCACTCCTGTAACGGGGTCCCCATGTAGTTTGACTCTTAGACATCATGCTGAGCACCTTAAATATATACAATTTCAATTAAGAGTTTAAATAAAAATCTGGCCAAGGGACTGTAATCCCAAGCATTTGAGATGTTTATTTTCCCTTCACTTACAAATATAGTATTTTTATGGAGAATACTTCAATAGTATTAGAAAGGACTTTCTAATGGTTACAACTAAATAACTATGAAAGGATCAATTTCAGGAAATGGTGACTCTCTTCATCACTAAAATAATTCAAGAAGAAGCTTGATGATAACTTGGAATCAGTGTTGTAAAGGGACTTCATTAATCAAAAGACAGACCTGACCAGTGCTTCTCAAATTTTAAAGTGCATGCATACCCGGGCTCGGTGGCTCAGCCTGTAATCCCGCGCCTTTGGGAGGCTGAGGTGAGTGGATTGCCTGAGCCCGCGGGTTGGAGACCCGCCTGGGCAAGCGAGACCTTATCTCTACAATAAATCAAAAATTAGCCGGGCGTGGTAGCGCGCGCCTACAATTCCAGCTACTTGGAAGGCTCAGGCGGAAGGATCGCCGGAGCCCAGCAGGTCGAGGCTGCGGTGGCCGGGAGCGGCCACTGCACTCCAGTCTGGGCAACAGAGTGAGACTCCAACTCAAAAAAAAATAAAAAATAAAAAAATAAAGTGCGTGCATATCAATTGCACATGCTGATTCAAAAGACCTAGAATCAGATTTGAGATAAATGTTAGATGATCTTTACCCATTAAAGGTTAAGAAGCACTGCCTTGTTTATCAAAGCTTAGCAATGCAACACATCAAAATTGTTTTATGCAGGGTTTCATTTTTGCTGGGAGAGGATCCCTCTGGAGTAGTTAGTTATATGAGCCTCTTTTTCTTTTCGAATTTTTTGAAGTTTTTCTTCAGATTATGCCCAGTCTTTCTCCCTGGCTTTTATGAATTCTTTACGATGATGATGTTGCTTATTTTTAAGTTTCCTGTTATTTCCACTTTTTTATTTTTTAGAGATAGGGGCTCCCTGTGTTGCCAAAGGTACAGTATAGTGGCACGCTCATAGCTCATTGCAGCCTCGAATTCCTATGCTCAAGTGATCCTTCCTCCTAAGCTTCCTGAGTAGCTAGGTCTATAGATGTGTGCCACCATTCCTGGCAAATTTTTTGTAGAATTGGGATCTTGCTGTGTTCTCAAAGCTGGTCTAAAACTCCTGGCCTCAAGCAATCTTCGGCCTAATCCTCCAAAGCGCTGGGATTACAAGTGTGAGCCCCCATGTCTGGCCATCATTTCTACTTTTACACCTGTTTTCTTCTTCTTCTTTTTTTTTTTTTTTTTTTTGAGTTGGCGTCTCATCCTGTCGCCCAGACTGGAGTGCAGTGGCCGCTCCCGGCTACCGCAGCCTCGACCTGCTGGGCTCCGGCGATCCTTCCGCCTCAGCCTTCCGAGTAGCCGGAACTACAGGCGCGCGCTACCACACCCGGTTAATTTTTTGATTTATTGTAGAGATGAGGTTTCGCCTGCCCAGGCGGGCCTCGAACCCGCGGGCTCAGGCAATCCACTCACCTCAGCCTCCCAAGGCGTGGGATTACAGGCTGAGCCACCGAGCCTGGCTCTGTTTTCTTCTTATTGGTCATACTTAGATCCAAAAAATTAATTTACCATACACCTTCTAGATTACCAGTTTGCCAATAAGGCAAATCCAGAACTTCTCAGAGACCATTAGGTAGATGAAACTATCATTTTTCCCTTTGTGGTAGTTTTGTAGATCATTCATTTCCACCTGACCAGATACAATTTAACTTTAATATAATTAGTTCTTTTCTTTTCATTATATAGATACCCTTCTGCCTGTTACTGCTCTTATATTTCATAGATACTAATATACTAATACTAATATATGTAGTCTTAGAGTGCTTTTTTTCCCCACTGATAAGAACCATAATTTTAATTGTAAGTGAAGAGATACATGAATATAAGATAAGAGTTAAGTAAAAACCCTGTAAGGCTAAATTTGAATTATAAAGTTATTTGAAATACATAATTGTTTTGTCATTTCGAGTGTATGTATATTTATCAGTCCCAGCCTTTGAGAAGTCCAAGAATAATTGCATTCCCATCACAGGAGACATCCTATATAACTGCACCTGACTGCAGGTGTGGGCAGTGCCTGGGTGAGATGAGTCTGGAACCTCTGTTATCTGTTGTATTCGAAAATGAAGGAGCCATTTAAGTGTTGCAATGGATACCATATCTAACAAACTCAGAGACCAGAAGAGGGGTTCATTGGTTAAAGGTGGAACATATAAAGAATATAACTACATCTGATTAAAATACTCTGAATATACTGAAACTGATTATGGTGGGCAGAATAACAACTCCCTGAAATGTTTATGTGTTAATGCCCAGAACCTAGGAATATGTTATGTTACATAACAAGGGGATATTAAGTTTGTAGTTGAAATTAAGACAGCTAATGTGCTTGGGTTAAGAAAAAGAGATTGTTCTGGATTATCTGGGTGGGCCCAGTGTCATTGCAGGGGAGGTGGGAGTGTGCATATCAGAGTGATGCCCCATGAGAATGAATCTACCTGCTGTTGCTGGCTTAGAGGATGGAGGATGGAGCCATGTACCAAGGAATGCATGCAGCCTCTAGAATCAGGAAAGGGCAAGAAAATGGACTCTCCCTTGGAGCCTCCTCCATAAAGGAACTCCGCCCTGTATCACCTTATCCCAGTGAGACCCATTTTAGACTTCTCTGCATATCTGTAAAATAATAAATTTCTGTTGTTTTAAGCCACAATATTTGTGGTAATTTATACAGCAGCAGTAACAAACTAAGATATTAGAGTGCTTTTCTTTAAGACTGTTAAATGCTATTGTCTCTTTAAGTCAAACACCTATTTTTTGAAACCTTTTCCTTCTTTCACTATCTAGCTTTGTAATCTTGGGCATCTTTGAGCCCCTAGTAAAGATGAGGTTGTATAAAGCTACTATCATTATTCTTTTTTAATTTCCTATTTAAATTATAGAGAAAACTTCATGTTTCATTGATGGCTCTGAAATTGTATTTTCCACTTTGTATTGTCTAAAGTTTACTTTTTTACTCATACTTTGAAAAATCTGTATATTGATTTGCAGCTTTAATTGATTTGTTTTCCATCCCCTTCTCAGTTTTCTCTTATGAATTGCTGATATTAGTGGTAGCATTTTTCTTTTCCATAATATACTCTGTTGAAAGCAGAACTTTTTTGAAGGTTTTCCCCCCTAAAGTCTAGTGTATATGTTTTCATTTTCTTTGTCTAGGTTTCTCACCACTTCTGAATTCTGACAGGATCAGGTCCAGTAGATTGTGAACATACGCATGAAGATTATTACTTTTAATTTTTTTAAAAACAGTCTTCTAACTATTATTTTTCTTCTTTTGGATTTCATTGATGGCTAACAGACCAAGACCATGCAACTGTACAGTCAAGTAGATAGCATTAACAAGATTTCCTCTTCTAGCCAACCATTAAGACAGTCTGAAGTAATAAAGTGTAATTAAAAAAAACAAGAAATCTTTTTGTGTAGGAGTTTCATCAGAAGGAAAAGTATAATAGGTTTTTAAAATTCATGAAAGATGAAGTCTCTAACTTTTTATATTCTGTTGTAGCATAAAATATCCCACAAGATGCAATGAAATTAACTTAAAAGTGAAAAAAATATTTTTGTCCCTTAATTTAGTCAACAAATGCCACTGAAATCAACTTTACACTACATTATCTATAGTAAATATTAGTTATGGACTAATCTGAGTCTTAACAGTGGAAGTGATGATGATGGATGATAATTACAAAGTCATTTTCATCTACTCAGCATTGAAACTTTGACTTTCTCCTTTCTGAGTTTCTGCAGCTAAGAAAAAAATCACGTCTACAGTCATGTTGATGCCATTTGTTCTTTTACCTACACATGCATTGAAAAATTAGTAAATTCTTCAATTAGTGTCTATATTATTGCTAGTCACTGTAACTTTATGGAAATATGTAGATAGATGTGTAGATTGCTTTGAGTGCTCATTTCCAAAGAGAATTCTGCATTTCTTAAGTAATATTTTTATATTACAAGTATACTACCTTTCATCTTCCCTAGAATATATATCCCTCATTTGATGAGTTATTTTCTTCTGTATAAAATCTCGGGTGAAATTTCCACCTATTAGATCCAGTCAACCTTAATTTGACATACTATTCTTAAATTATCTAAATTTTCTTTTTCTGTCTTGAGTATCACCAGTTTTTTTAGTGTTTTTTTTTTTTTTTTCTTTTTAACCTGTGTTTCCACATTGGCAGTTGGTTTTCTTCTGGGGACCGTTATTCACAAGAAAGAAGAATCTGTCTGTCAGTACAGTCTCACTGGAGTGGCAGCTCAATTGAGATTCAATAGTAAGGAGTTAGCTAGGCCTGCTGACAAATTAAGAGACTCTTTTTATACCAGCCTCTCAGGACTTTCAGTTACAGATTTATGACTCAGCAACATTTAAAAATTGCTGCAAGCTTTTACTTCTCCTCACATGTAGGCATAATAGAGCATATTAAATTCATGAATGCCTAAGGTCTCTTCTCCTGGCAGTGAATAATAGTCTACATTTCTTATGTTGCAGCTACAGAGACTAATGTCTGTTATATATGATAGGAACAAAACCTCTACAAGACAGATGAAGGGAAACTGAGGGTCATGACAAATAATATTTCTTTGGTCAGTTGTCTTACTAATAAGGTATATCAGACTCTAATATTTATTATACAATTACACATGCAAAAGAGTTGAACTTTGGGGAGACTCTATAGTTAATGGAAATTGATCACCCTCTCTTCCTTTCTTACTAACAAAGCTTGAAGATTTAAAATTTACCCACCCTTTCTTACTAGTAGGACTTAAATATTTAGTCAGATTCCTTTCATCTTGGTGTTATTTTACTGAGGTGTTTGGTTTACTTTATTTGTTATCTCTTACATTGCTTTGTATTTTAACTTTTGTATGCAATTCATTGTTGTTATTGCATTTTTAAAAACGAGTATAGTCATCCTTCAGTATTAACCAGGCATTGGCTTTCAGGACCCTCCTTGGATACCAAAATCCACAGAGGTTCTCATTTCTTGTATAAAATTGTGTATTTACATATAGCATATGCACATCCTCCTGTACACTTTGCCATCTAGATTACTTATAATGCCTAATACACTGTAAATGTTATATAAATAGTTGTTATACTGTATTTTAAAATTTGCATTTTTTATTGTTATTTTTTTCAAATATTTTTGATCCACGTTGGACGAAACTATGGATGCGGAGGGCTGACTATACTTTGTTTTTTTTAGAATGGTTTTAGTTTTATGGAGAATTGATTTTTTTTGGAGGGGGTTGGAGTCTCACTCTGTCACCCAGACTAGAGTGCAGTGGCACGCTCCCAGCCACCACAGCCTCGACCTGCTGGGCTCGGGCAATCCTTCCACCTCAGCCTTCCAAGTAGCCAGAACTACAGGCGTGCACTACCACGCCCGGCTAGTTTTTGATTTATTGTAGAGATGAGGTCTCGCCAAGTTGCCCAGGCGGGTCTCGAACCTGCGGACTCAGGCAATCCACTCGCCTCAGCCTCCCAAAGTGCTGGGATTACAGGCTGAGCCATTGAGCCCGGCCGAGAATTGATTTTTATGGTACAGAGAGTTGCCGTATACCCACCTGCTCCTCCACATATCATTTCCCCTTGCATCAGTGTGATACATTTAATATAATTGGTGAATCAGTAATGACACATTATTATTAAATAAAGTCCATGGTTTATGTTAGAGTTTACTCTTTGTGTTAAACAGTTCTGTGTGTTTTGACAAATATATGATATCATGTATCTACCATTACATTATCATGATAATTTCACTGCCCTAAAATTCCCCTCTGCTTCACCTATTTATGACTTGTATCCTGCAGCCTTTCAATGATCATTTTTTAGTTTCGGGATTTTTATTTTTTATTTTTTGGGATTTTCTACATAGATAATCATGTCATCTGCAAACAGAGTTTTATTTCTTCCTTTCCAATCTGTATAACTTTTGCTTTCTTATCTTATTGCATGTAGCTAAGACTTTCACTAAAATGTTGACACTAGTGAGGGGATGTCCTCACTTTATTTCTAATCTTAGGGAAAGGTATCTCATTAAGTAGGATGTTAACTGTAGTTTTTTTGAAGATGTTCTTTAAATTTCTTTAAAGATGTTCTTTAAATGTTCTTTATATTGTTTTTGAAAATGTTCTTTTAGATGTTCTAGTAAAGTTCTCTGTTCTGGCTCACTGAGAGTTTTTGTCATAAATGGGTATTGGATTTTGTCAGATTTTTTTCTCTATTTGTTGATATGATTATATATCTTTTCTTCTATTAATGTGATAGATTGCATTAATTGATTTCAAATGTTGAACTAACCTTGCAAAAAGGACTAAATTCTTTTGAATTTTGTTTTTAGCAACAAAATGTTTAAATATGAGCATGAGGCTAAATACTCGCTGGACTGCATAGTAGCACGCAGTTCAAACATGTCTGTATTACTGGAGGAGTATGTTCTACAGTTAGCCTGTTCTTATGTAAATGGATCATGTGTTAATGTTGAAAAGCTATGAAATATCTCTTTTATGGAAAATAAATTGATTAATATTCATACATGTTAAATGTGGCTTATTTACTCCTGTTTATTTTAATGAAATCATAGAACTCTTGGGAGAAACATTTTAAAAATTCCTAAGTATTTTTGACAGGGAATTATTTTTGTTTAGTACTGAGAAATTACAATTCTTATATAAACAAGAAAATACATTGAAAATACAATCTTGAGTTTTTTTAATCAAAGCAATTAATTTTATTTGTTAATGCTGATTTAATTTATATATACAGCTATTTGAAATAGCAAATTAAAAGTATTGTGTATTCAGAGGTAACAAGTTATTCTTGATTCTTTATCCTTAGCATGTACTTTGAAAACAGTTATTTTGCATTTATAAGGTATTCTTTCTCTTAACCTGACTCACTTTTGAACAGATTAAAAGCAGAATGAAAAAGTACAATTTGAATGACAGACATATTTGATTAGTGCTATACTAAATGAGGAATGAGCCTTTTTTTGGTTTTTCTTCTTTTGCAGTCCCCAAAGCTCCAGAGATAGATCCAGTAGAGTGTTTGGTAGCTGACAACTCTGTAACAGTAGCTTGGAGAATGCCAGAAGAAGATAATAAGATTGACCATTTTATACTGGAATATAGGAAGACTAATTTTGATGGGCTTCCACGTGTAAAGGATGAGCGGTGCTGGGAGATAATTGATAATATTAAGGGCACTGAATATACGCTATCAGGTAAAATGACTGCATTTCAGGAATCATATTCTTAGAAAATAAATGTTAATTCTGAAAAATATTTTCAGTCACTTTAAAGGATAGTTATTAAGTTTCTTTAGCCAAACTGACTTTAAATATTCATTATAGAAGTGAATTTCTCTTAAAACATCAAAGAAGCCGGGCTCGGTGGCTCAGCCTGTAATCCCGCGCCTTTGGGAGGCTGAGGTGAGTAGATTACCTGAGCCCTCAGGTTCAAGATCCGCCTGGGCAACTTGGCGAGACCTCATCTCTACAATAAATAAATAAAAAATCAGCCGGGCATGGTAGCGCGCTCCTGTAATTCCGGCTACTCGGAAGGCTGAGGCGGAAGGATTGCTGGAGCCCAGCAGGTCGAGGCTGCGGTGGCCGGGAGCAGCCACTGCACTCCAGTCTGGGCGACAGTGAGACTCCAACTCAAAAAAAAAAAAAACCATCAAAGAAACATTTATCTTAATTACTTCTGGTATTTGCAACCTGGTAAAACAGAATGTATGTAAAACAAATATGAAGGGATTTCCGAAAACAACATTTCAGAATAATATTTAATTTTTTACCTTGGTTTTCTGACTGAATAAAAAACCTGTCAGGTTTTTAGATGTACTCAGTACCCATTTCACTGATACTGTAAATACTGTTGCTTTTACTGTTTTAAGGTTGCCTTCATATTAATACTTAAAATAGAGCTGTGACTTGGTATTAGAAATTTGTATATTGGCTTTTTGAAAACCTTTAAAAAGTTATCTCAATATATAGTGGACTTTGGATATTTGGAATGGCCAGATATTACCTGAGTTGTTCAATGCTTATTATGCAAGAACAGTAGGAGCTACCATTATTGAGCAATTAATATTTGTTAGGAGCTGGGCTCAATTGTATTACATATAGTACATCTCATTAAATCAATACAATACATCTCACTTAATTCTTACAACTATGAAGTTGGTTTTATCATTTCTGTTTTACAGATAGAAAACGGAGACTCAATTTGCTGAAGTTCCCATAGCTAGTAATTTTTGAACTGAAGTTTTAATCTAGACCTAACTTCAAAGTTTTTATTGTTAGGCTGTGCTTCTTCTTTAATGCATTTTTACATAAAAACACAATATTTCATAAATGTAAAAATTATTTAGGGTGTCTACTTTCCAGAAATTGAATATGTTATTGTTAACTGTGGCATCTCCCTTTGAATGAAATATCACTTTTAATGAGGCATGAAAGGGTACTTTTTTATTATTGGGTTAAAATAAAAGTTGATAAACCACATAATGTATTTCTTTTGAGTAAAATGGGTGATAAATCATGATTCTTCTTATTTCAAACATGATCAGCCTTTTAACATAAATTTGTAACCTTTCTGAATAAGGAGATACAGTATTTCCAAGGAGGAAAAATGTCTGTTTGAAGGTTCATATTCATACTTTTGAGAATAGTGTTCTTTGCTTTTCATGTCTGAAAACCATTTTCATTTTCTTAGGCTTAAAATTTGATTCAAAGTATATGAATTTTAGAGCACGAGCTTGTAACAAGGCTGTGGCTGGAGAGTATTCTGATCCAGTGACTCTAGAGACCAAAGGTAAGATTGATAGCTGTTTATGCAGCATAAAATTAAACTTAATGTCCAAAGTTATTCAAGACTTTGTGACAACCATTTCGCACATTGTTGAATTCCTTCTCCATGTCCCCTAGCCTGACTTTCTCAACAGTAAGAATTAAAAGACAGGAAAAACAGGATTACAGTAGTAATTTTCATTAGATTTTCCTATATGATTATATTCATATGGATAAAATAGACTGTGATAATGGTATTATACTCTCTGGTGGGTACTTCATTTATAAATTTCAGTCTAGTATAAATATATACACACATTGCTGAAATTTTCCTAGAGTTTTTCCAGAGAATGAATTTTGAATCAATAATGTGGAAGTATCTTTTCAGTTTAGTTCCGGTCCACTCTGTTTTCCTGAATCTTATTGCAGTAAGTAACCTGTATATGGTTTATTAATGGTCACAGTACATTCTCACAGTTCTTTATTAGATCATTAAAATCATCTTGAGAAATCAGTAGACTAGATATTATTGATATCCATATTGCAGATAAAGAAAATAAAGTTTAAATATATTAAATGAGTTTCCCATAATCCCTAGATCTAGCTTGGAAAGGTGTGAAAAATAATCTATTTCTGATTTCTGTGTTGGCTGCTATTGTGGGTCTAGAACCTAGATTCTTCTAATCTCTGAGAGCAATTTGGATTTAGTTAAAACTCCCTAGACTAATGTATTTGAACGTAGAAGATTTTTTAGGGATTTGAAGGCCATAATGCTAGAGATCTTCTCAGTTGTGAGGTGATAACTGACTGGGTTTAATTTGAGAATGAGATTCTATACATTGTTGTAAGTACTCTACACATTGTTGTGAGTACATTGTTGTAAGTTCATATAGCATTTGAAATAGGTTTGCATGCCAGAAATTTGATAGGATTTGGAGGATGATATTGAACTATATCAATAAACAAAATATGAGGCTCATAAATTTATTGATGAGACAACCTCAGAAAAATATGTTTGCATCATAAAGTTCTAAAAAATTTGGATTAGCAAATGTTTTTATTTGGGAATTATTGGTAACCTAGCCAAGAAATGTAATTACTTTGAATTTATTGTTATCAGACTAAGATGTTACCGTGGTTTCTTTGGAGATATATATATTGGACTCTGCCACCCAGACTGGAGTGCATGATCATGGCTCACTGCAGTCTTGACTTACTGAGTTCAAGTGATCCTTCTGTCTCAACCTCCCGAATAGCTATGACTGCAGGCATGCACCATCATGCTTGGCTAATTTTCTGAATTTTTTTTTGTAGAGACAAGGTCTTGTTATGTTGCCTAGACTAATCTCAAATTTTAGGGATTTGAAGGCCATAATGCTAGAGATCTTCTCAGCAAATTTCTGGGCTCAAGCAATCCTCCCGCCTCAGCCTCCCAGATTTCTGGGATTACAGGCATGAGTCACTGCGCCTGGCCACTTTGGAGGTTTTTAACCCAGTTCAAAATATAGTCATAATTATAGGTAGATAATATTTTTATGTAAATTGAACTGCTTTTAACCCTGTCAAGTAAAATTGCATTATTATTATTGTCCCTCAGGAGCATTACATTTTTTAAAAATTCTTTTGTTTCTTTTTATTTACTCTTTATATTTAGTGACCAAAGTTGGACCTAAATGTGGTAAATTATACATTGCATATTTCATAGGTGTAGGAAAATGATAGTTGGCTTGTGGTTTTCTGGGAGCTGGGCTAGCTACTTCTGTTAGTTTCTGGATGCTACTGGTCAAACTTTTGGTCCTGGGATTTGTAGAAAGAAACTAAATTGATTGTAGTCCTTTTGAGCATTTTTCACTGTTGAATAAACTCCAGGGTTTGGGAATGGACTGAAACTCAACTCTGGGACTCACTGAAACAGGTGACTTTCAGGGAGTTCCAGAATAAAATTAGTCTCTTCCAGGGGTCACAGATTTTGGGGGCTTATTCCATGGCGTTTGCATGGCTACTGATGAGAGCAAGAAATGGGAGGAAAAGGAGAGTTGGAGATTAAATTGTTTAGGCCTGCCAACATTTTGTATCCTGCCACTTATGGCTCTTGGTATAGTGAACATTGTTTATTTCTGACCTTTTAATATATGTAATATATTTCTTCTAGCATTTAAATTGTCAAAAGTGATGAGTAATTTAAGTTCTTGTGACCAGAACTTTGAAGGTATATTGTTCTTTATTTCCTTATAAAGACAAATGATATATGTCACAAATTACTCTCCAACCTCAAATGATAGTTATATAATTTTATAGTACCAAGAAGGCAGCCACTAGCATAAATTAGACATATGAAATATATCTGTCCTTTGATTTTTGGTACCTTGTTTTCATAGACATTTGAAACTATGGAAACCAACATCTAATTATATTATAGGCTTATATAAAAGGACTGTTCTTTTTTTGTTGTTGTTCTTTTTTTTGAGTTGGAGTCTCACTCTGCTGCCAGGCTGGAGTGCCCTGGCACGCTCACAGCCACTGCAGCCTCCACCCGCTGGGCTCAGGTGATCTTTCCACCTCAGCCTTCCAAGTAGCTGGAACTACAGGCACGTGCTACCAAGACTGGCTAATTTTTTGATTTATTGTAGAGACGAGGTCTCACCAAGTTGCCCAGGGCGGTCACAAACCTCTGGGCTTAGGCAATCCTTTCACCTCGGCCTCCCAAAGTGCTGCGATTACAGACTAGAGCCATCGCGCCCGGCCCCTTTTTTACTTTTAAACCATAAAGTGTTATCTCTGTTACTTTAGAGAGGTTCTATAACCTAACTGAGGTCCCTAAAGCAGTGTTCCCCAACCTTTTTGGCATCAGGGACCGGTTTTGTGGAAGACAATTTTTCCATGGGCTGGGGGGTGGGGGATGGTTTTAGGATGATTCAAGCGCATAACATTTATTGTGTATTTTATTTTTATTATTTGTTTTGTTTTGTTTTTTTGTTTTTTTTTGAGTTGGAGTCTCACTCCTTCACCCAGACTGGAGTGCAGTGGCCGCTTCCGGCCACCGCAGCCTCGACCTGCTGGGCTCCGGCAATCCTTCCGCCTCAGCCT
>CAUYQG010035354.1:0-15554 GCA_963574415.1 Tarsius wallacei | reverse complement strand
CTTGAATAATTATAGTAATACTATAAGAAAAGTAATACTATAGTAATACTATATATAATTATAGCAATTCTATAGTTAATAAGATATAATTAATAAAAAAGGGATTGGCAGTAGCGGGAAACTGCCAGGGGAAGGCGGGGGCGGGATTGGCAGTAGTGGGAATCTGCTGGGGGAGGGGGACACACCTCATCAACAAGGGTACATGCATAATGAACATTTGTATGCCTAATCCTGAATTGCAACCCACATCTTTAAAATAAACAAAAATCAAAAAATTAAAACATTTTGATAAAATTCTTTAAAAAGATTCAGCAAAATAGACACCACCCAACCTAGCTAAGGGGTACGGAGAAGATTGTTTGGGAAGCCTTAGTCCTAGCCAGAGGGGTGTGGCTCAGGCTATTTGTCACCCTTATATTGATCAAGACCCTTCCCCTCCATTAACCTCTGTTTCCCTCTCTTCTGGTTGATGATTCTGAGGTTTTCATTCCACAAGGCCCAAAGGTAAGGATAGGGATGTTCCAGACCCAGGTTCAAATTGCAGGTAATCTGCCTCCAGATCCAAATCCAGATTCCTGCCTCCTTGCTTTTGACAATGGCTTTGCCTGCAAATGGATCCTCTGAGGTACAAGGATGTGTGTAGTTTCCTACAAAATGTGCCTTTGGTTTGGGTTCCTCCCTAATATTTGTGGGGTTCCAGGCAAAAGTAAATGGAGCACAGCAGCCAAATGTCTGAATGCTTACAATGTGAATGCCAAGCTACAGATTATTCAGTAAAAGATGGTCTATTCTTAAATTTAAAATAAAGTAGAGCCAGGAGAAGATTGAGTGTGGTCTGGCTGTCACTGGTGTTGTGCTCACAGAAAGACAGGTCACCCCTCATATCTGCAGTTTGTATATGAGAGTTTCTCCATTCTGATTGCAAATAAGAATTACTTCAGGATCTTTATGCAAAATACCACCGCCTGGGCCTTAATCCACAACAATTAAATACAAATATTTTGGGTGGGGTTGGTGTAAGGCATTTTTAAAAAAGAAGATTTAGGTGATTCTAATGTGCAGCCAAAGGTGTTAACTTTTGATCCGTAAAGAAAGGGACTTACTCCCTCAGAATCCTTTTGGTTCTTAATATTTTTCATATGCTTTTCCTAATAGCTAAAGCATTTGTCTTTATTGAGCTATATGGCTCTTGCCTGAAAAATGAAATGGTGAGCTCTTGACAGCCTGGATTCCTGGACTTATGTTGGTATTCTTGAAGGCTGGCAACTCACTGAGGAGCATTTTGCTAAGAGCTCAATTTGTTCAACATGAACCAGATCTGGTTGAGTCACTGAGAATATCAAGAATCCCATCAAGAGGGACATATGTGAATATTTGGAAGCTACTGTTTTTTTCTCCAGAGTAACTTGACAGGATTTCCCAAACCTTTGTCTTCTCCTCTGGAATCATTTCAACATATAAATGTTCCCCTTCAAACATGTGGAACCTCAAGCCCCTTAAATGCATTAGGTCCTTTAAATTACTTTTAGATTGTGGTGTACAGAGCATTGCTTTATTTTTCTTGTTGCTCTTAAGTTAAAACTTTAAGATTGGGAATTAAAAATATACAAATTTTGTTTTTAGAGGTCATGGTTTCACTTGAATAGAAGGTTGTAATTCGGACAAGTTTCATTATTCTGTTCTCACGTTAAGCTCTAAGCCCTCTCTTGAAATAGCTGGAAAAAAACAAAACAAAACCTTTCTCTTCTCTCTTCTTGGGGGAAGAGAGATTTATCATTTTTTCTTCCATCTGGTTCTTTGTCACTCACTTGGAATCCTAAGCAAACACGAATAGTGCTGAGTTGGGGATACATGCAGAAAAGAAGAGATCTATTCTTTTTTTTTAAAAAAAAATCTTTATTTTAGATTTAGGGGGCACACGTATTACATGGACATATTGTGTAGCGGTAAGGATTGGGCCCGTTCCTCGGATAGTGAATATTGTACCCCATAGGTAATTTCTGAACCCCAACCCTCCTTCCCACTGCCCCCCTTATGGGCGCCCCCAGTGTCTATTATTTCCATTTTTGTGACCACCTAGCTCCTGAATATAAGAATATGTGGAATCTGGGTTTCTGTTGGAGTCAGTTCACTCAGGATGAGGATCGCCAGCTCCATCCATGTTGCTGCCAAGGGCACAATTTCATTGTGTTTTATGACTATGCAGTATTCCATGGTGTATATATAACCACATTTTCTTTATCCAGAGAAAAGACGTATCCTTTTAGGACCTATTTGCCCCCTCATATGTCATATTCTATGAAAATTTCATTTCACTCTTCCAATGTTTGACTTGTTCATGCTCTTTCCTCCATAGCTAAGTCATTCTGCATTTCCAGGCTACTACCATCCTAATGGCCGACAACTCTTTTAAAACTTGATGAGTCCTTGTTTTTATAATATATCAAAAAATGAGCTGGGTGTGGTAGTGCACGCCTGTAGTTCCAGCTACTTGGAAGGCTGAGGCGGGAGGATCACCTGAGCCCAGCGGGTTGAGGCCATGGTGGCCGTGAGACTCTGACTCAAAATTAAAAAAAATAATAATAAAAAATAAAATAAAATAAAATAAAAACTACAGCCTAATGCCCTGTTATTCTAGCTTCACAGTCTTTGTATATAATTTTCCTGCCAAAATTCCCTGCATCTACTTAACAGATGTTAAACCACTCTTAAGTCAATCAATACAGTTTTTTTCCTTCCAATGCTATTTCTCATTCTGCCCTAAAATGCTTCCTTTACTCCTGTGTGGCCAGGTCACACCTTATTAAACTATTAGTCAATAAAATTAATGTATGTATCTGTTCATTCAGTGAGCAGATATTTCTACTGAGTCCCGTTTATGTTTGTGGTTGTCTATGAGAGTGGTTTCAAATACTTGATACATACACTTCACATCTGTCATTCTAATGGCCTAGGATGTTAGTTTACCAACCTCTGTAAGCAGAAAAATGACTACTATTCTTATCCAAGAGATGCAGAGGAGGTGTCCTGGCAAAAGAATAAGAGCAGAGAAGCATTATTCTTCTGGACCCTTTTGTGTTTTTGGCTAATTGAAGTTAACTTTCTAACATCCATTCTCCTCTTGACTGTTAACAATTGGAAGAGCAGTTTATCACAGCTCAAGCAGATTACGTTCAGGTGTCTTTGGAGTGGCAGCCTTCTGGCTCTTCTGAAACCACAAAAACCGCTCCTTCCAAATAAATGGTTGTAGTCATCAAAATCCCCGGCCTTCTCTGAACTCCCTCCCCATCCCCGCATATTACTCTTGAGTTTCTACTGGGTTTTTGATGGTTGGCAAAAGGAAGCAGGAGCTTGGAGAGACCCTGAGCCCGCTGAAGCCACCAGATGCTGGGACTCAGCTTTGCCAATGCATAGTATTCCTGTTGGAGTAATTATTTTTATGTTTAAAGTCAATGCATCTTTCTTGCTAAAGTGGCAGTTCACTGGCATTGTTTCTTTTGTTTTTGGCAAATTCATAAGAAGCAAAGCAAACTCACATGGTCTGGAGAGGAGATACTTGGTTAACCCCTCCCACTGAGACTGAATAGCTTGGAAGTTGTATAGGAATTAAGAGGGAGGCTTTGAACACAACCCCTCCCCTATAAATACAATGCCAGCAAATGTGTGCAGAGATGAGACAACATGAGTAAGACATAATTCCCAACAGGTGGGAACTTAATGTTGAGTGGGTGAAGACAATGGACAGTTCCCAGGGTGTGGGTTGGTATAAAATGAGGTGCATGGGGTACTTAGAGACCAAAGAGGTGGGCATTTAGCTTATTGTGAGTCTTGAAGGATCAAGTGGATAGGTAAAGTGGTGGGGGTTGGGTGAGGGGAGGGGTGCTTGTTCAGCTTTTAGGAAGCAATATCTTCTGCTGGCAGAGGAAGGCAATATATGTGTGTATGCACACACACACACAGACACATGCATATCTATAAATATTTCTAAAGGTAAGCATCTGCATCTGTATTAAACTAAACGTGAGTTCGTACTGATGTCTTGAATGCGAATCCACTGCCCCATGGATCAATCTAGACTTCTCCGTTCTCTGCACTTCCCACTCCAACAGAGAGAACCTGCTCTCACCATCTGCCATCCATTTCCTTAGTAGTTCAGTCCCAGCACGTGTCTAGGAGTTTCAGGATTGCTAACCCACGCTCCCATGGGAAGCCTTATCTACTTGAGTACAATGCTGATGTCCACGTCCTTTTGACGGGAGTCTTACAGTTGCTGTTCGTTTCCAATGTGACTTAGGTCAGCACTTTTCCCCTTAGTGAGGTTGCTTCATAACGTTTTCCATACAGTTAGATTATTTGGTCACATTCTGCATTCCATCCTAGTATCCCCTGACCACCTAAATGATTTTTTTTTGGTTACATTTTCAGGCATCAAGTTGCACTCTTCATATGGTAACATTGGATGAGTTTTAACAAATGCATAGGTCAAGTACCTATCATGACAGTATCATTCAGAATGGTTTCACTACTGTAAAAGATCTTCTGTGTTGGACCCACTCAAGTCTCCCTTATCTTCCCTCCCCCTCAGGAAATCTGACAATCACTGACTTGCTTCTCATCTCCATTTTCCAAAACGACCTATAAATGAAATCGCAGTACGCCTTTTTAGACTGTCTTCTTTCACTTAGCAATGGGCAGATAAGATTCATCCGTATCTTTGCCTGGCTCAATAGCTCATTCCTTTTTATTGCCGAATAGTAATTCATTGCCTGGATGCACCAGTTTGTTTATCCATTCTCCGACTGAAGGACATCTTGGTTGTTTCCAGTTTGGGGCAAGCAAGACATGATGCTGCCTTAAACATTCACATGCTGGTTTCTTATGGACATAAATTTTCAAATCAGTTGAGCAAATACCTAGGAATGCAATTGTTGGAGTGTATGGTAGAGTATGTTTAACTTTGAAAGAAACTGCCAAACTGTCTTCCAAAGCAACTGTACTATTTTGCATTCCACCAAGAGTTTCTGTTGTTCTGCATCCTTGCCGGCAATTGATATTGTGAGTTTTTAGGATTTTAGCCATTCTGATAGATGTGTAGTGGTTTCTTATTATTTTAAGTAGAAATTTCCTAACTACCAAGGATCCGTTCAAATTCTTTACGTATCATCTGTATATTTTCTTTGGCGAGGTATCTGTTAGATCTTGTATCTATTTTTAAATTAAGTTGTTTGTTCTCTTGTTGAATTTTAAGAGTTCTTTGATTTTTGGATATAAGCCCTTATCAGATATGTGTTTTGCAAATATTTTCTCACAGTCTGTGGCTTGTCTTTTCATTCTCTTTGCAGTGTCTTTCATGAAAATACAGTATTTATTTTTATTTATTTATTTATTTTGAATCAGAGTGTCACTCTGTCACCCAGGCTGGAGTGCAGTGGCACGTTCACAGTCACTGCAGCCTCGACCTGTTGGGCTCAGGCGATCCTTCTGCCTCAGTCTTCCAAGTAGCTAGGACTACAGGCGTGCATCACCACACCTGTCTAATTTTATGATTTTCTGTAGAGGTGAGGTTTCGCCAAGTTGCCCAGGCTGGTCTCGAACCCACGGACTCAGGCAATCCTCTCGCTTCAGCCTTCCAAAGTGCTGGGATTATAGGTGCGAGTCACCGTGCCCGGCCAGTTTTTACTTTTAATAAAACCCAACTTTTTACAAAATAGATTGTACTTTTGATGTTGTATCTAAAAACTAATCACCAAAACCAAGGTCATGTATATTTTTTAAAGAAATTTTACAGTTTTACATTTATGTTTATGACCTACTTTGTGTTAATTTTTGTGAAAGGTATAAAGTTTGTCAAGGTTCACAGTTTCTACATATGAACAACCATTTTTGGGGGCACCATTTGTTGAGAAGTCTATCCATTCTTCATAAAATTGCCTTTGCTCATTGAGCAAAGATCAGTTGATACTATTATACTGTACTGTGTGGTTCTATTTCTAAGCTCTCTGTTGTGTCCCATTGATCTGTGTCTATTCCTTTGACAATACCATCATGCTGTCACAATTACTGTACCTTTATAGTAAGTCTTGAAGTCAATTTATATCAGTCCTCCAACTTTGTTTTTCTTCTTCAGTATTGGTTGATTATTCTAGGTCTTTTCCTTTTTCATATTAATGTTAGAGCCAGTTTTTCAGTGTCTACTATAAAATAGCTTGCTGGGATTTGATTAGAATTGTGTTGAATCACAGATAAGTTGAGAACAATGGAATCTTATCAATATTGGGTCTTCCAATCCAATTTTTTTCTTTCATTGGTGTTTTGTAGTTATCTGTCTATAGATCCTGTAACATTTTATACCTAAGTATTTTATTTCTTGTTCTGTTGTAAATACTATTGTGTCTTTAATTTTGAATTCTGTTTTCTCACTGCAGGTACATAGGAAAGCAATAGCTTTTGTATACTGACTTTGTATCCTGTGCGTTTGCAATATTCTTTTTTAGTTCTAGAAGCTTTTTTTTTTGTAGAGTCCTTAAGATTTTCCACAAAGTCAATTATGTCATCTATAAATTAAGACATTTTATTTTTTCCTTTTCAATCTGTATGCCTTTTATTGCTTTCTCTTGTAATATTGCATTCTCTATGATTCTAGTGTGGCGTTGAATAGGGATTGTGAGAGAAAATGTTTTGCCTTCTTCTTGATCTCGGGGGAAAGCATCTACTCTCTTATTATTAAATATGATGTTAACTGTAAGTTTATTTTGGAGCTGTTCTTTATCAAATTGAGGAAGTTCTCATCTATTCCTGGTTTTCTGAGAGGTTTTTTTTAATTATCATGAATTGGTGTTGAATTTTGTCAGATACTTTTTTTGCATTAATAGATATGATCATATGATTTTCCTTCTTTAGCTTGTTGATATAGTGGATTGCATTGATGGCTTTTTCAAGTGTTAAGCCAGATTTGCATCCCTGGAAAAAAAAATCTTAGTCTTGGTGTATGATTCTTTTTAAACATTGTGATTTTTATTTGATAATGCTATGTTGAGGATTTTCGTGCTTATGTTCATGAGTCATGTTGGTCTACAGTTTTCATTTTGTGCGAAGATTTGGTATTAACATAATATTGACCTCATAGGACAGGGTAGAGAGCACTCTCTTTGTTTCCATTTTCTAGAAAAGACTGTAAAGATGTTTTCTGTTTTTTTAAAAGTTACTATTTTATTCAATTAAAGACACTGACAAGGACACTAAGGTATATATTTATCCCTGTGTGTGTCTTTGTAGCTTTGAATGCATCTATTTGATCAAATTGTCTTATTTGTGGGCATAGAGTTATTCATAGTATTTACAATTTTTTTTTAAAGATTCTTGGGATTAGTAGTGATGGATCTGTTTCACTTATTATCTGGCAACTTTTTTCTTCTCTCTTTTTTTCTTGGTTCGTCTGGCTAGAGTTTGCTCAATTTTATTAAAGTTTTCAAATAACCAGCTTAGTTTTGTTGATTTTCTCCACTGTCTTTTTCTGTTTTTAATTTTATTGAATTCTGCTCTAAGTTTTATGATTTCTTTTCTTCAGCTTGCTTTGGGTTTAAACTGCTGTTCCTTCACCGAGTTTTCTATTAGTGTAAACTTAGGTTATTGATTTTTAGATCACTCTTCTTTCCTAATGTAGGCACTTAATGCCCCGAATTTCTCCTCTAGCACTGTTTTCACTACATAACAACTCGTGTTTTTTATTTAGTTCACATATTTAAACATTTCTCGTGCAGAGTACCTGATCTCAAACCAGGCAAAGTGGGGACCAAAGGGAAGCCCAAACTTTACTTGTACAATGTCCACTTGTTTACCTAGTCCTGAACTGTACCTCTCATCTTTAAAATAAAGTATATATTTAAAAAATTTGTCTTGCAACTTCTCTGACTCATGCATTATTTAGAAGCCTGTAGCTTAATTTCCAGATCCTTCATAATTTCCCAGATGTCTTTCTGTTACTGATTTCTAGTTTAATTCCATGCAGCCTGAGAATACACATGATAGGATTTCTACTTTTTGTAATTTTTAAGGTGTGCTTTAAGAATCAGCATGTGGTCTATCTTTATGAATGTTGCATATGACTTGAAAATAATTCTGCTATTGTTGGTATTCTATAAAATTTAATTAGATGCTTGCACAACAATGTGAATGTATTTCATGCCACTGAACAGGATACCTATAAATGGTTAAGATGGCAAATTGCGTGTTATGTATATTTTACTATAATAAAAAATGTTAAGTGGAAAAAACCAAAATGAAATTAAATAAAATATTTTGAAAATAAAAACAAATTAAAATAAAATATCAGTTGGATAATGTTGAGTGATAGTACTGTCAAGGTCATCTATATCCTTCATGGTTTTTTGCCTCGTTGCTCTATTAATTACTGAAGATGGAGGATCAAAATCTCCAACTGTAATAGTGGATTTGTCTATTTCTCCTTGCAGTTCTATCAGTTTTGCCTCATGTATTTTGATTCTCTTTTGCTGGGTTTATACATGCTTAGGATTATGCCTTCGTGGAGAACTGACCCTTTTATCATTATGTAATGCTCCTCTTTATCTCCGATCATGTGCATTGTTCTGAAGTCTGCTCTGTTTGAAACTGAACAGTCACTCCAACTTTCTTTTGACTAGTGTTAGTATGGTATATCTTTCTTCATCCATTTACTTTGAAACTATCTGACTCTTTACATTTAGAGTGGTTTTCTAGGAAACAATGTATAGTTGAATCTCAAATACAGATTTTTGATGTCATTTCCAAAGTCACAGTGTTAGCTATTATATGGGTTTGAACTTTTTTTTTTTTTTTTGAGTTGGAGTCTCACTCTGTCGCCCAGACTGGAGTGCAGTGGCCACTCCCGGCCAACACAGCCTTGACCTGCTGGGCTCCGGTGATCCTTCTGCCTCAGCCTTCCAAGCAGCCGGAACTACAGGCGTGCACTACCACGCCCGGCTGATTTTTGATTTATTGTAGAGATGAGGTCTCGCCAAGTTGCCCAGGCGGGTCTCGAACTCATGGGCTCAGTCAATCCACTCACCTCAGCCTCCCAAAGTGTGGGGTTACAGGCTGAGCCACCGAGCCTGGCTGGGATTGAACTTTTAAATACATACTTCATTATCAAATCATATAGCCAGAAGTGCACTATGAAATATATTTTCATAAATCCTATAGTTGTGTTGTGACTTTGACAATCATATTTTATCATAACTTTTAGGACAATAGTGTCAATTTGCTAAGCATCAACAGTTAAAATACACCATGGTTTTGTAACCCTATTTTGGGATTTTAAAAGATGTCTTAATGTGATAGGAACTTAAAAAAATGAAAGTGCCCATGGTGTCTCCAGGCATTGAGAGAAATTGCTGTGTAAGATGATGTCTTGGAATTGGTTACCTGACTGAATTTTAAGTGGTAAGTGGCAAGAATCCCTTTACAGTTTTGCTACATTAGGACTTGGAATACCAAATAGATTTTCAAATGCCTTTTGGGAAAATAAACAAAATCTAGGCTTAACATGTTTCCATATCCAGGGAAAAGTAAGTGCTTTATGCTTTATTGTTTAGCACAATTGTGTTCATGCCTTTATCCTAAAATACTACACTCATTTTCTAGCAATATCATTAGGAGAACTGAAGATTATTAATTTACCATCATTAGAAGAGAGAAGAGATGCTTTGTATAGGCCAAAGAAATGGTAGGTACAGACAACCACACTGTAGGGACTTCGTTTCTGCACTTTTACTTCAAAAGATTCAAGTGGGCCATTGCCTTGCTAGACTCTGTTGTTGCCATGCTTCCTGGATTTGGCCCCCTCCCCCACCTTGGGGAGGTGAATCTTCTCTTTCTCTCTCTTGCTTTCTCTCTAATTTACTTTTAAATAAAGCATACCTTAAAATCTAAAAAAAAGACAAGTGCAGATGCACTGCTGGGAAGAAAACTTGTACTCTCTTGGTTTACAGAGAAATAAGTTAACTTGCAGCTGGATACTAGTAAATCATTTACCTTGGATTTCTCTCTTCTTTTTCCCTTTTTATTTTCCTATTTTTTAATTTTTATAGAAATGCTGAGAAATATTTTAACATTAAATAAGTAGATATAAATGGAAGAAGTTTTGTTGTGTCACTCAAATCTGAAATCCTTCTGGGTTGTATGGCAAAAATAAAGAATCATCTATTATTAAAAATATTTTTTATGGTCAGTGGACAACTTATAGTTTTCAATTTGAAAACAAATGCATAAAAACTTTCTGATTTGCGAAATAAAGTTTCATTCCAGTCATTGAAGTCATTCACTTTTTTTAACACCAATGCCAATATTCTGAATTATTTTGTTGGTTATCCCTGAGATTTTTCTCCTCTCTTTTTCCTTTTGTAAGATTAATGCATAATTTACATTTAGTAAATTGCACAATTGTAAACACATTGGTTGATAAATTTTGACAAGTGTGTATACCTGTATAATCCACACCATGTCAAGTAATGAAATATTTCTATCACCCCAGAGTTCCCTTGTATCCCTTCTCTGTCAGTCCCTACCTCTAGACTTGGTAACCATTGTTCTGATTTTTATTACTCTATATCAATTTTGCCTCTTTTAGCATTTTTAATAATTGGAGGATATATAGTATATAATCTTTTGTGTCTTTTCTGCTCAGCCTACTGCTTTTGAAATTTAACCATGTTGTACTTTATATAAATAGTTCATTCCTTTAAAAATTTATTTAATTTTAAAAAATTAGTCTATAATAGTTGTATATATTTTGGAGGTTCATGTGATATTTTGATACCTGTATATAATATATAGTGATAAAATCTATCATGTCAAACACTCAGCTTTTCTTCATGTTGGGAGCATTACAATTCTTCTCTTCTAGCTATTTTGAAATATACAGTAAGTAGTTCATTCTTTATCACTTAATATAATTCCATTGTAAGAATAAACTATAATTTGTTTATTCATACTCCTGTTGCTGGAGATTTGGGCTGTCCTCTGTTAAACAAAGCTTTTAGAAAAATTATTGTACATATCTTTGGTGGACATATGTATATGTACATATTTCTCTTTAATAATAACCTAAGAGTGAAATTGCAGAAGCATAAAGTAAATGTATATGTAACTGCTAAAAACACACACAAATTTCTAAAATTCTTGTACGATTTTAGACTCTCAGCACAAATGTATCTAAGTTCTCAGTAGAGATGTTTGAAAACTCAATTTACTCAGCATTCTTTTTTGGTGTTGTTATGCTTTTAATTTTAACCATTCTGATAAGTATGTAGAGGTATGGGTTTTATTTATAGTTACCTGATGACTAGTAATTTTAAACATTTCTTCCTGCTTGTTGACTGCTTGTGAATCTTCCTTTTGAAATGTCTAAGTCTTTTACCTTTTTTAAAAATTAGATTGTGTCTTTGTTATTGAGTTTTAGGAGCTCTTTATATAGTACATATATGTCTATATATGTATCTGTACACACATATAAATTAAGACAGTTTGTTTTTGTGTATGTTTCCTTCCACTTTGACTTGTTTGATGATTTTCTTTCTTGACAGTGTCTTTTGATAAGCAAAATATTTTGGTAAACTTCATTTTATAAATTTTCTTATAATTAATACATTGTAGGTTATAAGAATTCTTTGCCTGTAACAAGATTTAGAAAATATTTTTCAGTAATTTATTTCTAAAATTATTATAGTAGTAGCTTTTACATTTAACCCAATGATCCATCTCAAATAATCTTTTGTGCAAAGAAAGAGGAGTTGGTGTTCTAGTTATTTAGTACTGTTTGTTTAAAAGACACTCCTTTTCCTAGCAAACTGTTTGTGTTGATATTTTTATTGAAAACCATTTGGCTATATAATCATGTATCTATTTCTGGATTCTCTATCCGGCTCCATTTCTCTATATATCTATCCTTACTTCAGTAATAGGATGTCTTAACTATTATAGATTATATTAAGTTTTAAAATCAGTTAGTGTAAGTCTTTCAGCTTTGCTCTTTTCTCATATTGTTTTAACCATCTGAGGTGTTCTTTCTTTTCCACATAAGGTCAGGTCATGAGTTTCTATGAAAAACAAAGTCTGCTGGAAATAAATTGGGATTGTAATTAATTTATGAAGAATTGTAAGTAGAGAACTGACTACTTAACAATATTGAATTTTCTAATCTACGAACGTGGTATATCTCTCACTCTATTGAGATCTTTCTTCAATTTATAGCAGCAATATTTTGTAGTTTTCAGCTCACAGTTCTTAAACATATTTTGCTAAGTTTATTCCTCAGTGTTTTGTTTTTTGATGCTATTGTGTTATTTTAAAATATTTCATTTCTGTCAACCTCTTTCTTATAGTATGATAAATGTCCAGGATCTGCTTATGAGTGAGTACATGTAGTATTCAGATCTCTGTTTCTGTGATAAATCACTAGTATTACAGACTCTGATTCCATCCAAATTGCTGCGAACTTCAATAAGAGTTGAATGTACATTCAACTTGGATGTACATTTACCTGTACAATGACCACTTATGTACCTAACCCTGAATTGTACCCCACATCTTTAAAATAAAAAAGTATAAAATATTTCATTTCTAATTGTGGAAATTGCATGAACCTTGTATTTTGCAACCTCAGTAAATTCACCTACTAATTCTAGTAGTTTGCATATTTTAGGATTTTTAAAGTATATAATTATACATTCTGGGAATAAGCACATATTTCCTTTTTAAAATCTTTACATTTTTTATTACCTTTTGCTTTATTTTATTGGCTAAGATTTTTAGTACAATACTGAAAAGAAATGGTGAAGACGTATTCTTTCCTTCTTTCTGCATTCAGAGGAAAGTTCTATGTCTTTTACCATAAATTATTATATTCACTGAAGGTTTTTTGGTAGATGGTCTTCATCAGATGAAGAAAAGTCTTTTTCCCTTCCTGATGTGCAAAATTTTTGACTGTTTTGAATTTTCCTTATTTTAAAAAAATTATAAATGGGCTTTCAACTTCATCTCCTTAAATGGTCATATACTTTTTTTGCTTTTATTATCTTTATGTAGTATATTTTATTAATTAATTTTCAAATGTTCAGTCTTGCATTCCTGGAGTAAACTCTATCTGATAGCACATTTTTAATATATATGGCTGGATTCTAGTGATTAAATATGCGTTTGAGGTTTTGATATCAAGGTTATTGTTAGCCACATAAAATGTTGAAAAGTGTCTGCTTTACTTTCTGAAAAAGTTTGTGTAATATTAGTTGGTGTTATTTCTTTCTTGAATGTTTGACGGATTTTGCCAATGAAGTCATCTAATCCCGAGGTTTTCTAATTGGAAAGTTTTCTAATTTTATATATTTATATTGCAAATTCAATTTTTAAAAACAGAAGTAGGCCTATTCAAATTTGACATTTTTCTTATTATATTTTAGTAGATTTTGTTTTTCAAGGAATTTGTTCATTTGAGCTAATATGTTAAATTCATTGTATACAGTCTATATGTTTTTTTATTTTTTAAAAAAGATCTGTAGGGTCAGAATGATGTTGTCTCTTTCAGGGGTGAAACTGGCAATTTGTATTTTCTCTCTTTTTTATTGTTAACTCCAGATAGAGGTTTGCTATTTTATTACTCCTTTCAGGAGACCCATTCTCAGTTTTGTTGATTTTCTCTATCATTTGTTCATTTTCTATTTCATGTATTTCCACTTCACTTTTGTTTTCATTGTTTTATTTCTTTTGCTTTAATTTCTTTTTCCTTTATTTGCTTCTTAAGGTGAAAGTTTAGATCATTGCTTTAAAAACTTTCTTTTGTATCATCTAGGGATTTCCTTCTAAGCAAAATTTGGTGGACTGCTTTAGCTGCAGTCCACCAAATTTTGACATTTGTTTTTATTATTCAAAATATTTTCTATTTTTCTTTGTATTTTATTTTCTTGACCTATGGATTATTTAGAGTGCTCTCACTTAGTGTCCAAATTATCCTGATATTTTTGCTATTTATTTGTTGTGTCAAAGATTATACTTTTGTTTTATTATTGTTAGAGAATATATTTTGTATACATTCAATTCTTTGAAATGTATTGAGGCCTTTTGTTGTCTGGCATATAATCTATTTTGGTGAATGTTTTTGTACACTTAAAAAATATGTCTATTCCATGGTTGTTTAGTGTAGTGTTCTATATTGTTAATAAGGTTAAGTTGGTTAATAGTGTTGTTCAGATCTCTATATTTATTGACTTTCTGTATATCTGTTCTATTGACTTATGATAAAGAAATGTTAAATTCTCTAACTTAAACTGGAGATTTGTCTCTTTCTCCTTTAGCTCTTTCAGTTTTTGCCTAGATATTTTGAAGCTCTGTATTAGGTGCCTACCCATTTAGGATAAACTAGTTGTTTATTGCATCATTGTGAAATATGTATCATTATCTCTGGTAATATTCCTTATTGTGAATTATGCTTCTTATGATGTTGCTATTGCCACTTCAGATTTCTTATGACTATTTTATGCATGGTGTAACTTTCCCAACCATTAACTTTTTAACCTTTGTCTAAATGTGAAACTCATTTTTTGAAAACAACATAGTGTGTCTTTCTCACTTGTCTAGCCTGAAAATTTTTAGCTTTTAAGTGTTATTTTTAGTCTACTCATATTTGAAGTAATAATTAATATGGTTGAATTTAAACTCTGTCACTTAAAAATGTGTTTTGTATTTGCCTTATCTGTTCCTTATTCATCTTGTCATGCTTTTTCTTCCTTCTTTTATGATTAATGAAGTATTTAAAACTATAATTCATCTTAAATAATCCATTGGTTTTTAGCCATTTTAGTTATTACTGTTGGGATTATAATATGCATCCTTAAATCATCATAGACTTCCTTGACTTAATATTGTATCTCTGTGTGTATAATGTAAAAAGCTTAAAATAGCATACTTTTAGTTACCCACATCCTTAGTGCTGTTGTTGTCTTTAATTTTACTTCTACATTATTTTAAAAAGCCCTATAATACATTTTTTAATTAAAATTTTTTTCTCTTTTAATTTTTTGTTTTAAAGATGTGGGGTACAATTCAAGGTTAGGTATACAATGTTCATTATGCAGGTGTGACCCCCTCCCCTGGCAGATTCCCACTACTGCCAATCCTGACCCTTGTCCCTGGCAGTTCCTGCTACTGCCAATCCTTTTCTTATAGTATTCCAATAATTGTTCAAGGTCCACTTCTGCGTGAGAACATGTGATGCTCAGTTCTTTCTTCCTGTGACACATCACTCAGTGTTATAGACTCTAAGTCCATCCAGGTTGTTGTGAAGTTTATGCTTTTGTCCTTCTTTATGGCTGTGTAATATTCCATCATGTATACATATTTTTTTTTATACAGTCCTCTTTTGGTGGGCAGCATGGTTGGTTCCATGTTCTTGTTGTTGTGAACAATGCTGTGATAAACATACGTGTGCAGGTTTCTTTTTTATGGAGTGATTTGAGTTATTCTGGGTATATTCCCAGTAAGGGGATGGTGGGGTCATATGGAAGGTC
>CAUYQG010035352.1:0-13750 GCA_963574415.1 Tarsius wallacei | reverse complement strand
GGGAGAAGGAGAGAGAGTGAGAGTGAGTGTGAGTGTGCGTGTGTGTGTGTGTGTGTTGGAGGAGTCGCTACACGGGGCGGCGGAGTGGGACAACCGACTTGCCCGAGACGCGGCCCCCGGCGGCGCGGGAGCTTACCGTTCGCCTTCTCCGAGGGCGGCTGTGCCGGGCTGCTACGCGGGGCCGGGGTCGAGCCCGGGGCCGGGGTGGTCGCGGGCGGCGCGAGGCCCAGCACCGCGGCGCCGGGCGCCCCCAGACCCAAACCGACGGCAGGCGCGAAAGCAGCCAAGGCGAGCAGGAGACCCCACATGGCGCGGCGGAAAAGTGCGGGCAGACTGGGCTCGCGGCGGTCGGTGGGCCAGTCTCTTCCTGCCGGCTGCGCTGCGCCCCCCGCCCCTTCCTGCCGCCCGCGCCGTCGCCCCACGCCCCTCGCAGCTCCGGCCCGCCCACAGCCAGCTCGCCCGCGTCGGACCCCGGGGGAAGGGGAGGGCCCTGGCGGAGCGAGCCGGGCGGACCCTCGAGCGGCTGCCCCAGGTCCCCGGACCCCCGGCCCTGTCCCTTCCTCTCCGCCGTCTCCAGCCAACCAGCCTCACTCGTGCGCTGCCCTTTACAGTCTGCAAAGCCACACAAATTCACTGAGTCCCGCGAGGCGCCCATCCCACACCGGCACCCACTTTATACCATGCACGATGCCGGGCGCTTTACACGCAGCTTCTCAATCAAAGTTCATTTTACAAACTGATAAACTGAGGCTTAGAGCGGTTAATTGACTTGGCCAAGTTAGCAAAGCTGAGGACTTTGGGAAGGAAACTACAACCCGAAGGGAAAATCCATCCAGAGCCAGAGTCACCCTGCCCGGGCGAGTGGAACAGGAGGAGGAGTGGGGGGAAACTGAGGCGGGGGACTGGGCACGGGGAAGAGAGGGCTGTTCCTCCAGGAATCCTTCTGAAAGACAGCCCAAGGGGCCCAACCAGAGGCGGCGCTTCCCACCATCAGCACCACCATCATGCCCGGTCCCGCCTCTCCTCTCCCCTCCTTTCCTCTCCCTCCCTACTCCTTTCCTCCCCCGGCTGCCACGTTCCGGAGTTACATAACCCAAGGAGAGAAATCCGAGCGACGGCCAGCGGGCTGGGGCCGGGAGTGGAGTGGCCGAGGCTTGACGCGCGCCCTGCCTTCCCTCCTCCAGCTCCTAGCCCCCCACCCCCACCCCCACCCCGCTCCCCTGGGGGGGGAGGTCTCTATTCACCTAACGGCCCCAGATTCTGAGATGCCAGAGCGCGGGACCCTTTCCATCTTCCCTCCAGGTCCCCCGCGTCGGGGTCGCCTCCCCAGAAGGAAGGAAACGCGCCCAGCGGTGCGCTAGTAGCTGGCGCATGGCCTTTGTAAGGAGCCCTCCAGGGAGAAGATGCCATCCCCCGAGGAGCGATGCCCAGAAGTGGCCGGGAATACTCTGGAGTGCGCGAGACCTTGAGCAAAAAAAAAAAAAAAAGTGTTTTTTTGCAGGACCGCTATCTATATAAACGACTTGAATCAGCACCATTCTGGCGACCCAAGTTCACATGAACCCCAGGAAGATTCATCGCGCCGCGCTCTGAGACTGAGGTCCACCACCAGCAGTGACGACCCCATAGGCACGAGTCATGGAGCTCCTCGAGGCGTCTGACCCACCCCGTGCGCGCCGGATGAAGGACTAGAGACCCCCCTGAAAGCGCTCAACTGGGTCCCGCTTCGGAGCGCCACGCCTGGACAGCGCTGCCAGGTCCCGGGCACAGGAGGGGAGGACACGGAAAAAAGTCAAGAAAAGCGTTCCACCGTAGAGACTCCCAGGGCGCGGGAGGGGCAGATGGGCTTCATCGCAGGCTGACACTTCCGCAAGGTGGGGGTCCTCGCTCCGAACAGGTCCCGGGGGTTCCTCACTTCTCTCCAAAGCCCATTCCGGCCACTTCCCTGTCTTGACCCTTCGTCCCCATCCAAGTTTCTCACACGGGTGTGAAAAGGAGGGGGCAGGGAGGCACAAGGAAGTGGACATCTCAGCCACCTGAGGCTCCCGTCCCCTCCAAGCTGGTCCTTACATAGCAGCCAAACTGCCTCAAGTTCCTCCTGGCTTAACTCCCTAGTGGGTCCACCTGCAAAGCCCTTTGGACCAAGCTACTGCTGTTCACACCTTTCCCACCCCATCTCCCTCCTCTGTCCCCTGGCCCCTCTCCCTCCAGTCACGTCGGTGCTCTTGCTATTGCTACGTCTCCAGCGCACCAGCCCACCTAGCCTCCTGGCCTTTTCACTTGTGCATTGAGCTTGCATTCTCATCATTCAGATTTCCTTTCAAGACATCTGCTCCCAAAGGCTTCCCCGACCACTCTAGCTAAAGTAAGCTCTATCACACACACTCTATCTTCTCACCTTTTTTATGGTTGTCTTCAAAGTTCTCAACACTGAGATCACCATCTTTTATTTGTAAGTGTTCATTGTTCAGGTCTCCCCGCCTGCACCACCCCCGCCCCCCCACAGGAGGTAAGTACTCTTCCAGAAGAGGCTTGTACCCAAATGTTCCCACCTGCACCTCAGGGCCTAGAACAACACCTGGTCCCTGGTCAGCACTCATAATGTGTGTGTATAATATAGTCAAGGTTAGAAGGGACCAGGCAGGGCTGAAGTGAAACTGACCTTCCCCAACAGCACCAGGTTTTGCGAGAGAGGAGATGGCAGACCATGAACCAGCTCCCGAGGGGACTGGGGTGGGGCAGCTGGCATCCTCCTGCCAATCTGCAGTGGCCAGATCTGCAGGGCGCTCATACCTCTTGTGTCCTCTGCACCTGCTCATTCCCCTCCCCCCACACTCTGCACCATAGCCTCTCTGCCCCAAGAGCCCCTTTGTTCACCTCTATGCCTTCTGAGCTCCTCTTCACTTCTCACAGCCCCTGCACTCCCAGACCGTCTGCCCTTGACACTGAGTACTTGGGGCTACAAAGGCGCAAAACTCCAAAGCAGGATGTGGAGGTGGTGGCTGCCGGGGCATGGGCAGGGGTGCACTCAAGTACCTGCACAGCCAGATTTCTCAGCCAAGAGCCAGGCAGAAAGGTCTTTGATAGACTCACTGGGACGAGTATGTGTTGCAAAGTACAACTGAACAGGACTGGGTAGTGGCATCTGCCCCCAAAGGAATGGACTGGGAATCTCCTGCCAGCGCCCTGGTGTGGTCACGTGGCTGGTGGTGAAGAGGACAGATGACTTTGGTGATATGCAGGCTTCATTTTACTACAGAGGGCCCCCCAAAACCAGAATTATCTTCTGGAGGGTGGGCCCCTTGTAGTACAGACTTCCTCTGCTAGGTAGGTTTTCTGAGAACCTATCGGCATCAGTGTACCAGCTTCAGTGAACTTTTTTTTTGAGATTCTTTCTTTTTTTTTTTTTGAGTTGGAGTCTCACTCTGCTGCCCAGACCGAAGTGCAGTGGCCGCTCCCGGCCACCGCAGCCTTGACCTGCTGGGCTCCGGCGATCCTTCCGCCTCAGCCAGCCTTCCAAGTAGCCGGAACTACAGGCGCGCGCTACCACGCCCGGCTAATTTTTGATTTATTGTAGAGATGAGGTCTCGCCAAGTTGCCCAGGTGGGTCTCGAACTGCGGGCTCAGGCAATCCACTTACCTCAACCTCCCAAAGTGCAGGATTACAGGCTGAGCCACCGAGCCCAGCTGAGATTCTTTCAATGTGTTTGCCCATTTCATGCTGGGTGATTGATGAGTGCACCTGCTCTGAGTTTTCAGCAGTTTTTGACCAAAAACAGCATGACCCCCTGCCACACCCTCCCTGTTCACCCCATCTCTCCCCAAGCGACATTTTTTTTGTTTCCCTGGATGAAAAATGTACTCAAAGGGAAATATTTTGCCATCGTGGAAGAGGTAAATCAAAAAATGGCAGAAATACTAAAAGGCATCAAAATTGATGAGTTCAAAAACTTTTGAGCAGTGGAAACAGCATCTTGATAGGTATATTGCATCAAACAGAGAGTACTTTGAAGGTAACTGGAGTTCAAACTTGTAAGAATACACAATTTTTTATAAATAAATTTTGGGGGGGTTGGGTCCCCCCCTTGTACATCCCACTTCTGTCATTTATTCTGTTCAGCTATCCCTGGGCAATAGTTTTACCTCTCTGAGACTTTGTTTTCTCATCTGTAAAATGGGGACTATATGTTCCTCCCAAGGGTGCTGGGATGATGAAGTAAGATAATCTGTGGTCTGGAGGAAGAGTGAGATTAAAGGTGGGGAAAACAGCTTAACTAACAGCACTCTTACTCTCACATACATAGACAGAATAAAACAACATCAAGGTAAAAAAAAAAAGGAGGCTCTCTGTCCGACTGTACAAATAATGAAGTAGTGGAATCTACTGCCTGTCCACTTCTAATCTCCTGTCCCTGGAGCTAAGACAGAGCTCCCTCCCGGCTAGGTGTTCTCCCTGGGTTGTAGGCAGACACTGATGGCACCTCGATGCACGGGATCCCCACATGCGCATCCTCCCCTTGCCACTGCCTCCCCCAGCTTCCTCTTCCTTGCACATCCATATGTTTGAGAGCCTTGCTCCTCAAAGTGTGGTTAGGGACCAGCACAGGAGTTTTGTGGACAGTACTTAATTCTCCCAGCATGGGTATGACAACATGCACTGAGTATTGCCAAAGCAGCATTCACATCCCATGGGAACTTGTTAGAAAGGCAAAATCTCTGTCCTGGACCTATGGAATCAGAATTTGCATTTTAACAAAACTTAGAGGATTCAACCCCAGGGGATTCATATGCACATTAAGGAGCACCTCCTTTGAAAACACATGAGATTCACAACTCAGGGAGTTTTATCCCTGGTGTTTGATGCTGTCACTGGTAATTTATCTTAAGCCACAAGAGTATATCCACATGACATTAGGAAATTGGTCTTTCATTCATTCCAGGAGGGTATATTCCTGATCACAGTGTGACTCTATATTGATTTGTTTTTTGTAACCAAATCATTTTAATCAAAATACTACATAATATAGTTTTATTTATTTGTTTGTTTATCTATCTATTTATCTATTTTTTTTTTTTTTTTTTTAGTTGGAGTCTCACTCTGTCGCCCAGACTGGAGTGCAGTGGCCACTCCCAGCCACCACAGCCTCGACCTGCTGGGCTCCGGAAATCCTTCCACCTCAACCTTCCAAGTAGCTGGAACTACAGGCGCGCGCTACCACGCCCGGCTGATTTTTGATTTATTGTAGAGATGAGGTCTCGCCAAATTGCCCAGGCAGATCTTGAACCCGCGGGCTCAGACAATCCACTCACCTCGGCCTCCCAAAGCGCTGGGATTACAGGCTGAGCCACCGAGCCCGGCAGCATAATATAGTTTTAAAGGTAGATCACACTCAGGCTTGTAATAGAAGATTCTGCTCTATGCTTTTTCATTCCTAAATCAGGCACTTTTAATTCTTTTTGTTGTTTCTCTTATATTTTTATCTTTATGGTTCTATTGTTATTTCTTGATTTTTTTTTTTTTTTTTTGAGATAGAGACTCACTCTGCTGTCCAGACTGGAGAGAAGTGGCATGATCAGCTCACTGCAGCCTCGAACTCCTGAGGTCAAGCAATTCTCCCACCTCAACCTCCCAAGTAGCTGGGACTACAGGCATGTGTCAACACAGCCAGCTAATTTTTTGTTGTTGTTGTTGTTGTAGAGGAAGCATCTCACTATGTTGCCCAGGCTGGTCTCAAACTCCTGGCCTCAGGTGTTCCTCCCACCATGATCTCCCGAAGTGCTAGGATTACAAACATGAGCTGCTATGCCCGATCTATTTCTTGACTTTTCTATGTGTAGTTGTTATCTGTGGATTTTGTGCTATGGAGTTAAGGATTTAGCTTTCCTACTATACTCCCACATACACACATCCAGATACACAAACATATACTTTCCCTCCTTACATCCTCCCAATAATGCCAAATCACCATTTGGGGTCAATATTCGGTGCTTTTATTATAATCATGTGAATATTATTGTTCAAATTTTTGTGCTCCCAGCAGTTAGTACTTCAATTTTTATCATTTGCTTGGTTTTCTAGACACCCATAACTAATTCAGTTCCACAGTTTCCAGCAGAACTGAATACTTACTCTGAATATATCTAAACACAGCTGATAATCAATTGATTTAATTTTCCTCTGGAGAAACCCTGCCTGGAGCGCCTGTCTTCTGGTTCCAGGCTGTTCCTCTAGGGGCACAGCTGACATCCCAAGTCTTTCTTGTAAACCCTTTCGTGTGTTTAGTCTCAAGTCTTGAATGCATTATCATCTTCTTTCTTAGTTCAGTTCCTTGTTTTGCTGAAGCTCATCCTTCAGTAGCTTCCTGAGAAAGGGTATATGCAAGGTCAATTTTTTGAGAACTTGTATGGTTAAAAATATCATTTTTCCTTGAACTATCATAATGCGATAAGGAAGGGATTGGCAGTAGTGGGAAACTTCTTGGGGAGGTGGGAGGCATACCTCATCAACAAGGGTACCTGCATAATGAACATTTGTATACCTAACCCTGAATTGTACCCCACGTATTTAAAATTAAAAATTAAAAAAAAGAAAATGTCATTTTTCTACCTTCACATTATGCATCATTTAAACAGATGTACATTTCTAGATTGGAAATCATTTTTCCTGAGAATGTTGAGGGCGTTAATTTATTGTCTGCTAATACCATTCTGACTTCCGGTCCTATATATGTGAGCTTTTGCTGTTTCAAAAGCTTATAGGAGTGTCTCTTTATTCCTGATCATCTGACTGTCGTCATGTACCTTGATGTCACTCCTTTTTCATTTACTGTGCAGTGAACTGGGACCTTATGGTCTAGAGAATCATGTCCTTTAGTTCTGAAGAGTCTCTTGACTTAGAAATATATTTCCCCTTCTTTTTCTCTAATTTTCTAGAACTTCCATTATTCAAACATTGGCCCTCTAATTTTATTGGTTTTTCCTCTTGTCTTTGTGAGCTTCAGTTATTATTATTTTAAAAATTATTTTATTTTAAAAATGTAGGGTACAATTCAGGGTTAGGTACGTACATGGTCATCATACAAGTAAAGTGTGGGTGCCCCTATAGATGTTCTGTGTCCCCCCAGCAGTGTCCCACCACTGCCAATCCCTTTCTTATAGTATTATGATAAATGTTCAGGGTCCACTTATGAGTAAGTACATGTGGTACTCAGATCTTTGTGATAAATCGCTGAGTATTATAGACTCTGATTCCATCCAGGTTACTGCTAAGTTCATAATTTGGTTTTTCTTTATGGCTGCATAATATTCCATTGTGTAAATGTACCACATTTTCTTTATCCAGGCCACTTTCAATGGGCAGCACGATTGGTTCCATGTTTTTGCTATTGTGAATAATGCTGCAATAAACATGCCTGCAGGTATCTTTTTCATAGAGTGATTTGAGTTCCTCTGGGTACATTCCTAGGAGGAGGATTGATGGGTCATATGGAAGGTCGATGTTCAGATTTTTTAGAAATTGCCACACTGTTTTCTGCAGAGGCTGTACTAGTTTACATTCCCACCAACAGTGTAGAAGTGTTCCCTTTTCCCCACGAACTCGCCAGCATCTGTTGCTTTCAGTTATTATTGTGCTTTCTGGAAGATTTCCTCAGCAACTCCTCAGGAGCTGGCTCTACCATTAATAAATTCCAGTGGTAACTTTTACCTCCAGTAACCGATCCCTACTGTGGGTGGCCAAGTGGTCATCCAGAAATCAAAAGCTTGCCAGTCCCACCCCGTTCTTCCTTCTCTCAAATCATGCTTTTACCATATTTCAGTGAGTCAAGGTTGGTCTAGTGAGTCCCACTCCTGACACTAACTCTTTTTGGGGGTTCCAAAGACCATGCTCAGGTCCAATGGTTCACTAGAAGGACTCATGAAACTCAGCAGAGTGTTTATACTCATGGTTACAGTTTATTACAGAGAAAGTAGACAGGTTAAAACCAGAAATGGAAACAGGTAAGTAAAGGAGGGTTTAGAAGACATCAGACAAAAGTTTCCAGTTGTCCTCTGTGGATGGAGTTGCGTGAACAGAACTTAATTCTCCCAGTGTGGTATATGACAATATGCACAGAGTATTGTCAGTAGGGGAGCTCGCTGGTTTTTGTTGGGGGTCAGTCATAGAGACATGATTGATTGCCCATGTGGTTGACCTTAATTCAGCCTCTCTAGAGGTCAAAGTCCAAGGTCCCCAACATAAGTGCTAATGTTTGTTAGCATAGACTATCTGATGCAGCCCAAGGGCCCCAGGCAATCAAAGACACTTTTATTTGGCAGGATATTCCAAGGACTTAAAGATTACCTTCCAGAAGCCTGGCAAAAGTCAAAGCCTTCTTTCAAATGTGTAGGGTTTAGACAACCCAGACTTGCTAATTTAATCCTTTATCACACAATACCCACTGCAGTATATGCTGTTGGTGCCCCACGGAGGTCCCCTGTACTGACTAATGCCCCCATCTGTGCTGTTGTGTTCACTGTTCATAGGTCACAGCTGTCTGCCCTCTTCTCAAGACAGATGCCCTGGGCTGATAGGCGCTGTCTCATTCAGGTTAGCTTCTCTGGCCACCACCTTGACTCCACCCACATGAGGAAGCCACAGCCAAGGACCAACTAACACGGGGGTATATGATGGGACCAACTCTGTCATGCAATTCACCCTCCAGAGCTATCTGTGGGGTCAGGTTGAGGACAGACTCCAGCCAAAACCACATCTGAGCTTCACTCTTTTTCCTGCCCTGTCTTGCTTCCCTTCCCTACTTCTCTAAAAGTTTCCACCTGAGAGCACTCCCTCAATAAACCACTTGTACAAGAATCCCCCCTCAGGCTCCACTTTTAGAAAGTGTGACCCATTATCAGGAACAGTGCCTGGCACCTAGGAAGCACTTAAATGATGGCTGAACAAGAAATAAACTCCGAGGAAATCACAAATAGAACCCTTCTGTAAATGCATCAGAGCACCTGGTGCATAGCAAATCCTTAAGGAGATTTAATCGCCCCCATCTCCCCACCCCCACAATATGGAGGTGGAATCTCCAGGACATGACCCTCAGGTTTGTGTCTAGGAGTGCCATCCTGTGGATGCTTCCAGAATTGATCAGGCTCAGGGAAGTGACAACCTTAAACCTTAATGCCGATCGGTTCATTTACAGAGACAATTGGAACTTATGCCCTCCCCCCCCAAAAAAGCTGAGTTCTTCTGTTATACCCTATCCCCTTATGGACAAATCTACACCTAAAGCTCAGTTGCTGGATAAAGCGAGAGGAGCCAGAACAAGGACAATCAGTGAATGGTCCCAAGGGCCAGTAACATCGGCTCTATGGACCATCTAGTCCCTTGCTACCAAAGGTGTCAAGGACACAAAGCCTGAGTCCTTAGGCAAGACCCACTGGAGGCCGATATGGAGATTAATTCTTATTCTACCACCTTCTCTCCTGGAGACTATATGGCCACCGTCTGCCCTGTTGCCACCCTCATCAGTTTTTCCTCAAAGTATGCTATGGGAAATGAGGCAGACAGAGTTAGCACAGCACATAGTTTAGATGTAGTTAAGCAAGTTTTCTTACGTAGGTCAGGTGTAGATAACCGAGGAACAGCGTAAGCATTCTGATGTCTTTCTTGTTGGTACATGACCTCCACCCAACCAGCCTGATCACCCTGTGGGTTGGAATATGAAACTACCAGTGCAGTAAATCACAAAAACAATAGGGGATTACCCAAAACACAGGCATAATGTCCTAAGAAAAGTACAAATCTAGTTATTAATAGACAGCAGCTTTCATTATTTAGAAGGTCCTTGTGACCTTGAAAGGTTGAGAGATGATAATCAAAACTTGTGACCAGATACCTGCAATCCTCTGCTTTTAGCTCATGGTTTGCTTCATCATCATTGTAAAAATATATAAAGCTTTTTGTCAAAGGCAAGCACGTGCCCTTTCTTTTAAGGCGCCCATGCTCTCTCTTGAACATGTTTTGTTTTCTTTTTTTCTAATAAATTCTCTTAAATTTTGGACTTGCTCTGGAATTCCTTTCTGTGGCAGAGTCAATAACTCATGGAACAACGACACCCATATACCTGGCACTAGGAACAAGGAGTAAGTTCTTTTAATTTTGACACATTTCTACTCTTGCCTCTCAAGTCACTAAACTGAGATGTGTGGGAACCTCTATAGCACCCATTTACATAACATCAGTGGGGATAGGTTTCTTTTCCTCCATTACATGTTCATTTTCTTTAATTTCTTTCTCAGAGAATACCCTTAACCTCTAATTTGAGTAGCCCTCATAAGCTGGGTTACTCCAGTATCCATAATACTTCCCCCAAACTGTAGTGCTTGGAATACCAGAACAGCCCCCTCCTGCTCCCACCCCCAATTAGCAGGTAACATGGAGGCCCAGTCCAGAAGGTTTTCGGTGGCTTCCTGGTAGAGCCTATCTCTGCATTCCAAGACTGCCGGCCTAAAAATTTTCCCATAAAGCACCACAGGCATCATCCGACTCTTGGGGAAGAGAGCAGGGCACAAAGATATTGGATGACTTGCCCTTGGACAAGCAGCTCTGGGAACTCACAGGAAGAAGAAAGCAGTCCTTCCTCCCTTGGACAGATGCCCAAGTAGTAATGGAGTTAGAATGCCTTCCTGACAACACAGATCCCCAAGGGAAGGCTCGAGGGCAGAGAATTAGCAAAGGCGAGAGGGTAAGTCTTAGTTCTCAGAAATTCCTGGCTTTCTGGCTAAGTCCCACGTAGGCCACCAGCTGCTTATAAGACCAGACCAGCAGCAGGCCCCTCCCTTCCCCAGGTCCCCACCTGGCAACAGGTCATAATACCTCAGCTGCCCAGTCCCAGAATGGCTGACCAAAGTGGGAGGAGGTGAGGGGAGTTTGGTCAGTGGATATGTGGGGAGGGAGAGATTCCCAAGGAACCCAGTTCCTCACTCTCTGAGATCACTCTTGAGTGTCTGCCAGGGTCCTACCCCTTCCCACATTCCCACGCTTCCATCCCCATACTCCCTCCCAGCACCAGCTCTTCCAGTCACCTCCACCTCCTTCCATGTCCCTGTTCTGCTTACTCAGGCCCAAAGCCCCTGCAGATCTGATCCCGGTTTCTCCCAGAGGCCTGGGTGCCGGGGAGGGGTTGGGTAGTCCAGTGCCTCCATGTGTGACCCTCATGGACTCCAGCTGGGTCCAGATCCTGGATAGCGTCCTAGGGCTGATGGCACTAGGGCTGACGATCCAGGCAGTCTTTTCCAAGGCTGGCCTAGCCCTGCTGCTCCTGCTGCTACTGGTCAGCTTCGTGGCCTTCGACCTGCTCCACAGGTAGGTGCACAGCAGCCTGGCTGGTGGGTGCTGTAGGCAGGTGGGCAAGTGGCCAGCTTCCCTAAACCCAGCTGCCACCCTCTCTCTCCACAGGCCCACAGGTCCCACCCTGCCACAGCATAAACTTGTCACAAGGTCCCGGAGTCAGGGGGCTGGCGAGGGTCCAGGACAGCGGGAGGCTGTATTCCTACCAGCAGGGACAGTCACAGGACAACTTCGCCACCAGGATGCACTGCTACTGCTGCTCATGGCACTGGGGCTGCTGCTGGGAGCCCGCGGTGTGCCCTTGGCCCTGCTTGGCCTGACTTTCTGCCTCCATCCTTGGGTCTGAGTGCTCCACCTCAAAACTGAGTGCCCTCCAAAAATACACTGGCCATCCTGCTTCATCAGGCCCTGTTTCCTCCATCCTCGCTGTGCAGGTGGGAAGATACCCTTTACTCCCAGCCTGAACCTCAGGGGACCGCTGGCCCCATATTATGGGCGGTGGAGACCTAGGTCTTGGGGCAGCAGAGTTAGGCAGGATACATAACAGGGATCCAGGGCAGGATGTGGTAGCTGTCTCAGAGCTGCAGATTGGAGGCAGCCATTCTGGCCTCTCTGTGGTTCTGGAGAATGAGGGTCCAGAGAGAGACTTGTAAGAGAGTGGAGTGGAGATGGATGTTGGTCAGCAGAGAAGGGACAGGGATCCAGGGAGGACTTCCCATAAGAAAGCATGAGAAACTACATCTGCGGGCTCCCCAGGCACCCCTGCCAGGCTGGAGGATCCATGGACAGGAGCTCAGGTGGGCCTCATGCTCTGCAGCGGCCCCTCTCTTGGCTGGACCCCACCCCAGCCCGGGTCACAAAGGGGGTCCTCTAAGGAGGGTGGGAGTGGGCAAGAGTGGGGGCTTGGATCTGGCTGCGAGGCCGTCCTGGGTGCTGCAGGAAGCAACATGACTTAGGTGATACTGCCCGGGGGTAAGTCCCAGGCCCCAGCTGAAAGCCCCACCCCATCCACGCTGGTGCCCTCCTGATCCCTGCACCTTCCCCAACCCTGAGGTCCCAGGTATCTCCAGGGCTGCTCCTGCAGCTGGCCTGGCCCTCTCCGCAGGTGCACCAACCATGATGCAGCAGCCGCGAGTGGAGACAGATACCATCGGGGCCGGCGAGGGGCCACAGCGCCCAGTGCCCTGGTGGGCCTGGGTCACACGGCAGGGCTGGGTGCGCTGGTGGGCGTGCCACGTGCCCCCGAGCTGGGCCCAGTGGTGGAGCACATCGGCCTGGCGGCAGCCACTGCTACGTGTGCTGTGGGGTCTGGAAGGGATACTCTACCTGCTTCTGGCTCTGATGCTGTGCCATGCGCTCTTCACCACCGGCTCCCACCTGCTGAGCTCCCTGTGGCCTGTCGTGGTTGCAGCGTGGCGTCACCTGCTGCCGGCTGTCCTGCAGCTGGTGCTCAGTGCCCTGCCCGCTCTCCTCTTCACAGCCTCCTTCCTGCTGCTTTTCTCCACGCTGCTGAGCCTGGTGGGGCTCCTCACCTCCATGACACACCCAGGCTACACTCAGGACTTGGACCAATAGAAGGGCAACCCCATCCCACTGCCTGTGTCTGTTGAGCCCTGGCCTAGGGCCTGAGACCTGGGAGAGAGGGAGGGCAGTGGGACCAGGGCCTACTGCTTCAGCAGGCTGCAGACCTCCAGTCCCTGGCATGGGCAGGGCATGTGTTGTGTTGTTGGAGCCCACAGATAGACCAGTCTAACCCCAGGGTACCCTCCTGAAGCCGATGCCACGGGTACCTGGTGTGAGGGGCCAAGGGCTTTGAGAAGAGGGGACAGGACCCCTCTAAACAAAGCATTGAGTGATCAGTTACTGCCAAGTAAGGTATGCGATCGACAACTTGGCCACAGCTTAGACTCACTCACCTAATCCCCGCACAATCCTTGACCTTCCCACATAGTCTTTGGCCAAGCTGTTGAGAGTGCCCATGTGAATGTGGTGACACCACCAGGGCCCCCTTGGCCACTGACGCCATGTTTTTCTCACAGCAGCTCAGCTGTCACAGCTACAGACTCATTGAGAACTCCTACCTGGGTACCCCTGGACTTGCCATTGCACCTACCAATCTCCTCTCTCCACTTCCAGGAACCACAGGCTCTACAAAGGGGCCACAGATGGAAACCTAGCTGGGAGGAGGCCGGCAATAAGTGCCATGAGACATCACCTCACCTCTCAAACCTTTCAGTGCAAGCATCACCTTCCCAAGACTCCCTACTTCCTGCCCTAGCCCACATTCCCAGGTCTGAGAAATAGACCGACCAGAATAGTGAGGTTCCCAGAGAGCACCTGCTAACTCTTTTAAGAGTCCAAGTTCTGTTAAAAGAAAAAAAAAAGAGTCACATTTTGTCACCTGCACAATGT
>CAUYQG010035350.1:0-13744 GCA_963574415.1 Tarsius wallacei | reverse complement strand
AAAAAAAGTCCTGGACTGGATGACTTTCCAGCAGAATTTTACAAAACATACAAGGAGGAGCTGATAACAATCCTGTTGAAAGTATTCCAGGCAATTGAGAAAGATGGAATTCTCCCAAAATCATTTTACGAAGCTAACATCACACTGATACCCAAACCGGGTAAAGATCCAACAAAAAAAGAAAACTACAGGCCAATATCTCTTATGAACATAGATGCAAAAATTCTCAATAAGATTCTAGCAAATCTGATCCAAAAACACATCTCAAGAATCATCCACCACGAACAATTAGGCTTCATTCCCAGGATACAGGGCTGGTTTAACATTAGCAAGTCCATAAATGTAATTAAATACATGAACAGATATCAAAACAAGAACTACATGATTTTATCATTAGATGCAGAAAAAGCTTTTGATAAAATCCAGCATCCCTTCTTGATAAAAACCCCTAAACACCTAGGTATAGAAGGAACATACCTCAAAATAGTAAGTGCCATTTACAATAAACCCACAGTTAACATATTGCTAAATGGACAAAAACTGGAAACATTTCCCCTGAAAACTGGAACAAGACAAGGCTGCCCACTCTCTTCCCTCTTGTTCAACATTGTGTTGGAAGTCCTAGCTAAGGCAATTAGACAAGAGAAGGAAATCAGGGGTATCCAAATAGGAAAAGAGGAAGTCAAGTTATCCCTCTTTGCTGATGATATGATCCTACACCTTGAAAATCCAAGAGAATCTGTCAAAAACCTGCTTGCACTGATAAAGGCATTTGGCAAAGTCTCAGGGTACAAAATAAATGTGCAAAAGACAGTTGTATTCCTATACACCAACAACAAGCAAGCAGAGAACCAAATTAAAAGCACGATCCCATTCACAATAGCCACAAAAAAAAAAAAAAAGAAAAAGAAATACCTCGGCATCTTCCTAACCAGAGAAGTGAAAGACCTTTACAATGATAACTACAAAACACTGCTCAAAGAAATCCAAGAAGACACAAACAAATGGAAAAATATTCCATGCTCATGGATAGGAAGAATCAACATTGTTAAAATATCCATCCTACCAAAGGCAATCTACAGATTCAACGCAATACCCATTAAGTTATCAACATCATTCTTCTCAGACCTGGAAACGACAATACAGAAATTCATATGGAAACATAAACAACCCTAGATAGCCAAAACAATCCTTAGCAAAAGAAACAAAACAGGAGGTATCATACTTCCAGACTTCAAACTTTATTATAAGGCTACAGAAGCACAGCCTCAATTTCTCAACCAACTAACCTTTGACAAAGTCTCCCACAACAACCACTGGGGAGACAAGAACCTATTCAGTAAATGGAGCTGGGAAAGCTGGCTGATCTCATGCAGACGATTGAAACAGGACCCCTACCTATCACCTTACACAAAAATTAACTCTAAATGGATCAAAAACCTAAAAGTAAAACTTCAAACTATAAGAATCTTAGAAAATCCAGGAGACACCCTTATGGAAATTGGAACTGGCAACCAATTCCTATTCATAACCCTAAATGCCCATACCTTAAGAAATAAGATACACAAGTGGGACCTCACCAAACTGATGAGCTTCTGCAAAACAAAAGAAACCATCAAGAGCGCAGGGAGACAGCCCACATAACAGAAAAAAATATTTGCCAACTGTATATATGACAAAGGCCTAACATCTAGCATCTAAAAGGAACTCAAACACACTGAAAGGAAAAAACAAACAGCCCCATTAAAAAGTGGGCAAAACGGGCTCGGTGGCTCAGCTTGTAATCCCGCGCCTTTGGGAGGCTGAGGTGAGTGGATTGCCTGAGCCCGTGGGTTCGAGACCTGCCTGGGCAACTTGGCGAGACCTCATCTCTACAATAAATCAAAAAAAAACTTAGCCGGGTGTGGTAGCGTGCGCCTGTAGTTCCAGCTACTTGGAAGGCTGAGGCGGAAGGATCGCCGGAGCCCAGCAGGTCGAGGCTGGGGTGGCCGGGAGCGGCCACTGCACTCCAGTCTGGGCGACAGAAAAAAAGTGGGCAAAAAACATGAATGGATACTTCTCAAAAGAAGATATATAGGCAGTCAACAGACACATGAAAAAGTGCTCAGCCTCACTCATCATCAGAGAAATGCAAATCAAAATCACACTGAGATACCACCTAACCCCAGTAAGAATGGCCATCATTAATAAAACAAACAACAACAGATGCTGGTGAGGATGCAGAGAAAAAAGAACGCTTCTATACTGCTCGTGGGAATGCAAACTCTTTGAAAGACAGTGTGGCGATTTCTGAAAGAACTAGAAATTGACCTTCCATATAACCCAACAATTCCCCTATTGGGAATATACCGGCAGGAACTCACATCAGTCTACCAAAAAGATACCTGCACACGTATGTTTGTTGCAGCTCTATTCACACACATAGAACCATGTTGCCCATCAAAGCTGGACAGGATTTTTAAAATGTGGTACATATGCACAATGGAGTATTATGCAGCCATAAAGAAGGACAAACATATGGACTTTGCAGCAACTTGGACGGATTTAGAGTCGATCATACTCAGTGATCTATCACAAAGAACAGAGTACCATATGTTCTCACTCATAAGCAGACCTTGAACAATTATCATAATACTATAAGAAAGGGATTGGCTGTAGTGGAAAACTGCCGGAGGGGGTGGTGGGATGGGCAGATTAGGGAACCTGCTAGGGGAGGGAGTGGCGTACCTCATCAACAAGGGTACCTGCATAATCAACGTTGTGTACCCAACCCTGAATCATATCCCACATCTTAATTTAAAAAAAAAAAAAAATCCAGCCAGTGGAAGAAAATCAATAGCAGGAATAGAATTAATTAAATCTATCATTTTTTCCCTCTTTTAAAATCCACTTATTACCCACTGAAATATATCATTTCTAACTTTTGGTTTCTTTATTATCATGAACTCTATAAAAAGTACGTGTTAAGGTTTATTTGGTTATATATTTTTCCTTGAGAACTCAGTATTTTGACTATAAAAATGAACACTTAAGTATCTTCTGGTGTTCTGATAAAGGGGGTTGAAGTTTCTTAAAATCTCAGCATGGAGATGAGGATATAGCAAAGAGTCCTGGTTCAAATCACAGTACCACTACTTAGCAGCTGGGTGACCTTAGGGAATTATTTAACTTCTCTAGAGCTTCATTTCTTTATCTGTGAAATGGGGATTGAAAGGACAGACTGAGAGCCAGAAGTCATTTTTCATCTTGTTCTTAAACCCTGACACAATGATGAGAAAGTAGAAGCTATGTTTTTGGAGAAATGTATACTTTAGGTAAAATTAACTTTACTGACTTTGTCCTTTCAGAAACACAGACTTCCTAATGCCAGAGGTATCTCAGAGTGGCAATCAAGCTTGCCTAGAGTACAGGGAATTTACAAGGCCTAAGACATCATGCATTGAGCAAGGATTGTAGAAGTCACGAAACTTATAATTACAAAAATTATAACCGCTCAGAAGGGGAGCAGTTGGGGATTCAATCTTCCAGTAAATTGGGTGCTAGCTACAGGAAAGTCAAGGATCCCCCTAAGCTACCCACTGGGAATGCATGGGAGATAAGGGGAAGTGTACCCTCCATTAGCTCTAAGGAATGTCATTCGGGAAGGTACAGGAGCATTAGAATCCTTGTCACGCCCTTCTCTAGGGGCTAGGATAACATGGACAGACATTAAGGGGTCTCTGTCTCACAGGATCTCCAAGACATCTGCAGGTGGTCAATTAGGAAGTCATGGTAGTCACATCTACCTAATTGCAACATCTCTAGGGGAGAGGATTTAAGCCAGGACTCAGGGGGGCTATAGGGCCACACTCACCTAGAGTGTACGCCCACTCCCTGTCTGTGGGGAGCAAAATTTTCTTAAATAAATCTTATCTTCTTTCATCTCTTTGTGTGTTGCAATTCTTTGCATTACTTGGATCTCTGGGTTACCAGCTCATACCTCCAGCACGCAGGCTCTGGCAGTGCTGTGCCCCTGAGGCTCCCTCTCCATCCACCCCTTCACCCTCACCCACCCTATCCGTGCACGTGCCCTAACAAGGATTAAAATTAATACTTCACTCTGTATTGTGAGTTATGAGGGTTAAATGATAAGAACAGGTAAAACTCTAAATGTTGACAATTTATGCCTATTAGCCCCACCTACAAAATATATTCAGAATCTGACTGCTTTTATGATGGCTACCTCCCTAGTCCAACCACATTATGTGTCATCGCAGACTCCTGCAATGCCTTCTATCCTCGGGGCCTAATACCATCCTATCATCCATGCAGGTCAGTTACAGTCACTGAATTAACTGCTCTAATATCTTACCCACTATCACATCAATGTGTGTTTCATTTTCAAAACCAAACTGTGAGTGGAGTTTGAGGAACCACGGTAAGAGGAGGGGCTGGTGTCCTAGTTCTACACTGCTGCTTTTAGATCTTTATTTTCCCATTCTCCTGCACTGCTCCTTTGAAACCATGTATCTGGAATCACTACACTGCTTCCTGTCTCTTTGCTGCGTTCAGTTCAGCAGTCCTTTCAAATTCATGATGGATAATTTCTAATCAGGAAAGCCTGTTAGAATCAGGGAAGAAAAAAAAAGAATAAAGAGAAGCCTCTTAAATTTGTACAAAAACCTTCCTATTTTTGAAAACCTACCCCTCTGTTGGTGAGAAGCATGGCAATTCAATGAGACAATAATAAAAAGAGGTTTAGCCGGGCTCGGTGGCTCAGCCTGTAATCCCACGCCTTGGGAGGCTGAGGTGAGTGGATTGCCTGAGCTCGCAGGTTCGTGACCCGCCTGGGCAACTTGGTGAGATCTCATCTCTACAATAAATCAAAAAATCAGCCAGGCATGATAGCACGCGCCTGTAGTTCCAGCTACTTGGAAGGCTGAGGTGGAAGGATCGCTGGAGCCCGGCAGGTCAAGGCTGCAGTGGTCGGGAACGGCCACTGCACTCCAGTCTGGGCGACAGAGTGAGACTCCAACTCAAAAAAAAAAAAAAAAAAAAAAAAAAGAGAGGTTTAGGCATGTGAAGAGCGCAGAGGCAAAAACTGGTTGTAAATCCTTAATCTAAAACACATAACAATAATTTTTTGGGAAGGGAGTGTTGTAGAACCAGCAAAGTCTTAGACTTCTTTACATTTGGCCTTTTATTTTTAAATGTATACGCAGTAAAATTCACTCTTTGTGGTCTATAAGATGCAGAGATTGTAGGGTTAGGCTGTTTGCTATCTCAGTGATTGGACTTGCTAGATATTCCCTAACATCCAAATCTTTAGTTGGGAACATGGGCCCCTGAGAATCAGGACTATCTTTCTCAGCCTGTCCTGCAGGCAGGTGAGGCCATAGGACTAGATTCTGCTCAGTGGGATGGCAGCAGATCAACACACAAGCAGCCTGAGCTCCAACAGTGGAGTGCTCCACCAGTCCTGAACTGCCTTCTCCAGACTTTAATCATGGAGAGGAATAAATTCCTATCTTTTTTATGTCCCCACTATTTCAGATTTTCTATAAACAGTCCTAACTAGTATAGGTCCCAAACATCAGCTACTTCAACAAAATTAAACTCTTTGGTATGACATAAGATACTACAATCTTAAATGGAGAAGTCTCAAATGTCAAGTTTCTACTATACAGTATGATGAATTTAGATGTCCCAAAATAATACCTATTATATTCATGTACACCTACTATCCAGCTGTCTTTGAATTTTTCTATACATTTTACATCAGCAAACCTGCTTTTTAAACTATAGATACACGACCACAAATGAGTCTGTCACAGGATTTGCATAAAACTATAGTAAGAAAACAATTTGATATAATTTCTCAGAATTACTCATGATTTAAAAGACAAAAAACATATGAGACATTCATACCTTCAGGTTCATACTTCAACTTCATTTCATCTAGTTTAGCTCTTAGTTTCATATTCTCACTTTCTGAAAGCTGGAGACATCTTTCATTTGCAAAAAGTTTTCGCTCAATATCCAGAGCACGCTGGCTCTCAAATAATGCTTTCATTCGCTGTATGGACAATTCACCTTTAATGCTTTCATTTTCTTTGCTATAAAAATAAAGAAAGGAGAACCAAAGAGTATTAACATTGTATATAATACAAATAAATGTAGTGGTGTAAATATTTTACTGCATACTTGAACTCTTAGTTAAAAGTGCATTTCTCTGGGGTTTTTAGTAACAAAGAAACAATAAACAATTACAATTACAACAAGCTCTAACAATAGAACTCCCAAATTAAAACTCACGCATTCTTTAAAGGAAATGGACAAATGGGGGAATATTCTTTTTCAAATTTACTTATGCACAAATAAATTTCTGTAAATTTTAAATTATGTGATATTTATTCTTGAAAATTTTCAGTTATAAGAACATTTTCTATGTTAAAATTCTTTTCATTTACCAATATAAAAGGCTAAACACAAAGACATATAAAAACGTTCAATAATACATTGAAAATAATCAGTAATTATTAGATCTTGAATAAAACTCACGTACTACACAAAAATTTTTGTTGCCTTTCTTTTCTGGAATTTTGTTTCAGCAATTTCAAAGCTAAAATTTGTAGTCACTAACACTATTATTGTAAGCTAGTAAAGAGTCTCCTTCTTTCTATCCACCAACCTGGATACTTACTTTAAGTTATCAATCTTCATCTGAAGTAAATCTGTATAATAAGTGTTATCTTCCAGAGCTAGCTGAAGAGCACCGGAGCTGGCTGAAGGTTTAGATTCCACACTTTCATATAAATTCTTAAAAAGGCAAAATTTCTTGTTACTTGACAAATTAGGTTAGTCTATATTTACTAATAATAATACCACCACTGCTTATTGAATACTTATTGTTTGGCATGCTCTATGCTAAGAACTACCCATTTAACTCATTTGCTTTCTGAAGTAGGTAAAATAATTAGCATTCTTCTCTTACAGGTAAGAGAACTGGTTCAAAATGCCATAGGAAAGTAAATCATGAAGACAGAATCCAAACCCAAATCTGACTCCAAAGCCTATGTTCCTAACCACACCCATATGCTCTGGTCTCCCTCTTCTGGCTTTTCAACTGGAAGAAATAAATGCTTCCTGGGTTGAATTCTGGCCTTTATGATGAAGCGATACACTGGAAAAATATTTTTTAAAAGAGGAGATCTTTAAATTTATTTTTGGTTTCCTTCTGAGATTATTATTTTTTAACTTTGCTGGCAAGTATGTACAGCAAGCTCTTCTGAGATTCTATATGGAAACTCTATACATTTCTCTGGGGGTGGGGAAGTAAATCTGCTTAAAAACTTGCAAACAACTCCAGAGACTGTAAATGAAACCCCCTGGTTTAAAGCCATAATTTTCAAAGTATAGTTCTGAGACCAATGGTGGACCACATATGTCTGCCAATTGACATACTACAAATTTAACCAAAATTGCAGACCTTTCAACAGTTTTTATGAGACACAAAAATAGTCAGGTAAACTTACAATTTTATAATACACTAATGATACAATTTAGAATGCCTGAGAGGTTAATATTTATAAAAATTTGCCATTTATAAACTTTACTTAATTAGAAGATATCAAGCTCCCTAAGTTAATTTATAAAATTTTAAATATAATGTAATTCTAATAAAAATAACCAACAAGCTTTCTTTTGGGTACTAGACAAAGATGTTTATAGAGAAAAACAAACATGCAAGAATAGTCAGTAAAACATTGAAAATGAAAAGGTATGGTGAGGAAATAGACTTAACAGACAAAACACTACAAAACTTCTATAATCAAAACTGTAGTACTGACACACAGATAAACAGACTGACAAAGCAGAACAGAAAACTCTAGAAACAGACTCAAGTACATATGGACATATGAAACTTAATATCTGATAAAGGTGGCAGGCACCTCAGGTCACTGCGGCCATGACTGACTTTTTAACAAATGATACAGGGACAACCGCCTAGTTATTTGGAAGGATTAGATTTATACCTAAAATCATATACAAGAATAAACTTCAATCTCCATCAGATCTCTAAAGGTGAAAGTGAAACAAGTACTAGTAGAAAATATGGGTGAATTCTTCTACACACACACACACACAAATAAATACTTACATAAATACCACTGCCCACTAAAAGAAACCAATGGTCCTTGCAAAAAATGCTGATTCCAGGGCTGGGGCAAGTAAGTTAAAAAGACCTTGTTGTGACGGAAGTACTCAAAGAATTATGTGCCAGAAAATAAGGAAGTGCTCCCACTGGCCAAATCTGGGACAACTTGAGTATCAGAGTGAATAAAGAATGTAATGGGTTGTAGCCCATAGGATGAAATAAGAATCCACAGGGCTATAATGATATAAGTAAATGAATGAATTTGTAAGGAAAAAGATTCCTTCCCATCTCTGTATTAGAATTCCAACTAATACATAAAGAAGAAATGACAGAATTACCATTTGGCAATCATCACAGAATTATTTGTTTCAGACAAGAATCATTAATGGATGTTCACATATACAGAGAAACTAAGCATATACTTAGTCTCAAAGTATCTCCCCACAGGATATTTATTAATTTTTTTTTTTTTTTTTTTTTGAGTTGGAGTCTCACTCTGTCACCCAGACTGGAGTGCAGCGGCTGCTCCCGGCCACCTCAGCCTCTACCTGCTGGGCTCCGGCGATCCTTCCCCCTCAGCCCTCCAAGTAGCTGGAACTACAGGCACGCGCTACCATGCCCGGCTAATTTTTTGATTTATTGTAAAGATGAGGTCTCACTTGCCCAGGCGGGTCTCGAACCCGCGGGTTCAGGCAATCCACTCACCTCAGCCTCCCAAAGGCGCGGGATTCCAGGCTGAGCCACCGAGCCCGGCTTAGATCATTTTTTAAAATGAAGAGCTATCAGTATTTGAGGTGGGGGGTTGAGTTGTTTTATTCTGGATGGTTTACATGACTTACTGTTTTCTTTTCCTCAACCCTATGCTCTTCAGTAGGAGCCCAAAACTTAGCTTAGAATAGCTATTTAGGGTTTTGCTATAAACTATACATTAAAAACATGGGAAGACCATAAATACTGTGATTAAAAAAGAAAAAGCTGTGCAGAGAAGCTGAATCCTATGTCTTGAGAGAAACATTAAATACATCCAATTAAGCTGAAAAAAAATAATTCCTAATGATTTCGTTCTTGGCAAATCATCTGTTCAGCATATTTTGGTGCTGTGCAGAAAACTGGCTGGAGTTTAGGAAAATAGAATTCTAAACCAAAATTGCTTAGTTATTGAATAGGCTAGAACAGGAAATGTCAGCAACTATCAACCAAGGGGTAGCAACAAGAGAACCAATAGGCGTCACGAAGCAAACATAAACGACAAGGTATTAATCAATTTGTGTTTCTTGGCCACCAGCTATGCCGATAGCAATGGTGCCAGTTTCAAAGAATTCAGAAACAGATGCTGCTATGAAACCCAGGCAGCAGAAACTTAGCCACCAAAGTCATCGTTATAAAACAGGATTAATTCCATCATTGTAAAAACGTACACCTCCATCTCTTACCGATATTTCTTTTCTCTCTCTCTCTCTTTTTTTTTTTTTTTTTTGAGTTAGGGTCTCACTATGTGGCCCAGGCAGGAGTGCAGTAGCACTCACGGCTAACAGCAGCCTTGAATTCCTGGACTCAAGCAATCCTCCTTCCTCAGCTTCTGGATAGCTGGAATTACAGGCGTATGCCACTATGCCTAACTTTTATCTTCTTAAAATATTTTATGTCCCTGTGTAACCTAGGCTGGTCTCGAACTCATGGGCTCAAGCAGTCTTCCTGTCTCAGTCTCCCAAAGTGCAGGGGTTACAGGTATGAACCACTGTGCCAGGCCACAATATTTCTTTAACAAAAAAAATTCCCAACCTCTTATCCTCCCCTGAAAATAATGAAAACTTTAAAAAACCTCAAATGTTCATCCATTTATTCATTCATTAATATATAAACCCAACTATGAAAAACTATCTTGAAAAATAACAAAATTGGAGAACTCGTGCTTCTCAATTTCAAAACTCACTGCAGAGCTATAGTCATCAAGATTCAATACTACTGGTATAAAGATAAGCATAGCTCAATGGAATTGAATTGAGAGTCCATAAATAAATCCATACATTGAAAGTAAATTGACTTTTTTTTTAATTATCAAGACCATCCAGCAGAGGCAAGGATGGTCTTCTCAACAAATAGTGCTAGGACAATGGGATAGTTACATGGAACAAAATGAATTTAGACCCCTACCTCACAACATACATAAAAATTAACTCAAAATGGATTAGAAACCTATATGTGAAAGTCAAAACTGTGTTAGAAGGTATAATAGGCATAACTGTGTGGATTAGGCAATGGTTTTCTAGATACAACACCAAAAACATAAACTACGAAAGAAAAAAATAGATAAATTGGACTTCAAAGGATATCATAAAGCGAAAAGAATACTTGAAGAATGGAAGGATATATTTATAAATTATGTACCTGATAAAGAGACTTGGAATACATAAATAAGTTGTACAACTCAACAATAAATAGAAAAACAACCCAGTTTTTTAAATGGACAGATAATTTGAATAGACATTTTTTCAAAGAAGTTATACATATGGCTGATAAGCACATGAAAAGATGCTCACTATTATTAGCGATTAGGGAAATGCAAATTAAAATACACTGAGGTGCGCCTGTAGTTCCAGCTACTTGGAAGGCTGAGGTGGAAGGATCACTGGAGCCTGGCAGGTTGAGGCTGCGGTGGCCGGGACGGCCACTGCACTCCAGTCTGGGCGACAGAGTGAGACTCCAACTCAAAAAATAAAAATAAAAAATAAAAATAAAATAAAATAAAATACACTGAGGTATACTTCACTCCTGCTATGGGTGGCTGTAAGAACGACAGACAATACCAAGTGTTAACAAAAATGTAAACAAATTAAAATCCTCATACATTGCTTTTGGGATTGTAAAATGGTGCAGCCACTTTTAAAAATAGTTTGGTAGTTCCTCTAAAGTTAACATACGATCCAGTAATTCTACCCCTAGGTATGCAACCATGAAAAATAAAACCACATATCCACACAAAAACTTATATATCAGTGTTCATAGTAACATTATCCATAATATTTTAAAAGTAAAAATAATTCCAATATCTATCAGATGATAAATGGATAAAACGAATGTGATTTTTCATACAATGGAATATTATTCAACAGAATGAAGTACTGACACATGCTACAACATGGAGGAACCTTGAAAATTTGCTAAGTGAAGAAAACCAGATGCAAAAGATCACACAGTGCGTAATTCCATTTATATTAAATGTTCAGAGTAGGCAAATCCATAGATTTAGAAAACAGTGTTTACTAGGGCTGTGTTTAGCATAGTATTAAATGGCTGAGGTAAAGAGAAAATGTGGAGAGACGCCCAATGAGTATGGGTTTCTTCTGGGAAGATGAAGATGTTTTAAAAATAAATTATGATGATAGTTGCACAGCTCTGTTGAATATACTAAAAAACAGTGAATTATACATTTTAAAATAATGAATTTTATGATATGTAAATTTATACCTAAATGTAAGCTGTTTTTATAAAATCCTACTACGAGCCAGGTACTGAACCTATTGATTGAGATATAAAAACAATTATCTATATATGTCTCAACAGCAACAGTATTTACTTTGTGGCATTGCATAAATCACGGGCATTTTATATATCTTAATAATTTTTCTAAGAAATGTTTGTCCTGTAAGGGATCAAACACCTACTGATTATTTCATCTAGCTGTCATAGATTAAAGTTCCTGTAGTTATGAGATCAGTACGTAATAAGATTTTCAGGGATTCTCTTTTTTAGCATAATGTTAAAATTATGTAAATATTAAATAAATACAATATACAAGTTTTTGTATGGATTTTTTCATAGTACTCTATATGAAAGCCTAGATGTAATTGTTAAAATGATATCAAGAAGTTGAAGCTTACTGAAACCAAATTATGCCCAGTGAAAGGAATATTTAAGGAGTTAGGCTAGTGAGATTTACAATTCTGCTGTTTTATAAACTTTTTGTGTAATCTGTTCAACATTTACTGAGCCCTTAAAAGCATGTGGGAATATGTTGCAGCTTAACCATATATGGAACCAACCAAACTAAAAGTGTATGGAAAAAAAGATTCTGAAAAGTGCTCAGAATATAGTAGCCTCTCAGTAAATATTTTCTAAATGTTGTCAAATAAAAATGAAACATAAGCAATAAAGACAAGCATCTTGGGAAGTGATGTGTAGGGTTAATATATATTCATTCTTAGTATACTACTGAATTGACAGTTTAAAGTGAGCAGATAAATAAAGGGCATCAGATCATGAAAACACCTCAGTATTCTCTCTCCAACTCACCTACCAGGGCTGACATGTCACTGACTAGAACTGACATGTCACTTGCTAGAACTGAAATTTCCAGGCAGAAGTGAAAACTCTGAATTATTTAAGCCTATGGCTCTTCTGAAATTATATTTATTTATTACTTGTATAACTTTAACATTATGCTAAAGAAGAGAATCACTGAAAATTTTGTTATGTCAAGATTTTATAACCGGGATCCGTGGCTCAGCCTGTAATCCCAGCACTTTGGGAGGCCGAGGCAAGTGGATTGCCTGAGCCCGCGGGTTTGAGACCTACCCGGGCAACTTGGTGAGACCTCGTCTCTACAATAAATCAAAAAAGGTTAGCCGGGCGTGGTAGCACATGCCTGTAGTTCCGGCTATTCGAAAGACTAAGGCAGAAGAATTGCCAGAGCCCAGCAGGTCAAGGCTGCGATGGCCGGGAGCGTGCCACTGCACTCTAGTCTAGGCAACAGTGAGACTCCAACTCAAAAAAAAAAAAAAGTTTATAACTCCAGAAACTTTAAATCAATCTATGACAACTAGATCAAATAATCAGTAGATCCAAAATCTATGATCACTAGATCAAAAAATCAGATTGGTTTTTGTAGGCCAAAAAAACCAGTGAAAATATGGAGAAAATATGTAAAGTATGTATAATCACTAACTCTTGAGTTTAGGCTTAGAAAATATGCAGATTCTTTTTTATAAATATCCCAAGAGGTCACCTAGTGATTAGCATTATGGCTCAAGTCTCTACTCATGCAATGACATTTTTCATCTTGTGTATTCAATTGACTGTTGTGAGAAGTCAGGGCTGTTATTTACAAAAGGTTTAAATGACATAAGTTGAATAGAATGACCATTTACCATAAACTGCTTTGAATTATTCCATCATGAAAAGGAGGACCCCCAAAACTTCAAGTGTTCCCTGAATTCAGTTCATTTATATTAGAAAAGGAGTGCAGTAGCTAAACTATAAACAAGAATCCTTCTCTAAAACATTTTGAAATCAGGCTGGTGCCATGGCTCAAGCCTGTAATCTCAGCACTTTGGAAGGCCGAGGTGAGAGGATTGCCTGAGCTCAGGGATTCAAGACCAGCCTGGGCAACTTGGTGAGACCTCATCTCTACAATAAATAAAAAAATAAGCCAGGTGTGGTAGGGCGCGCCTGTAGTTCCAGCTACTTGGAAGGCTGAGATGGAAGGATCACCTGAGCCCAGCAGGTTGAGGCTGCGGTGGCCGTGAGCATGCCACTGCACTCCAGCCTGGGTGACAGAGTGAGGCTCCTACTGAAAAAAAAAATTTTGTTTTGAAATCAGCCACACTT
>CAUYQG010035348.1:0-30781 GCA_963574415.1 Tarsius wallacei | reverse complement strand
AAAAGAAGAAAGTCGGGTGGGGGCACCCCTTCTTAACAACCTGTTATCCCTGCCCCGTTCCCCAGTTCTCACTGGGACTCGCTGTACTCATCTTCGTGATGGTGTCCCAGCCTGACCACCTGGTCAGGTATGAGCTACTCTCTATTCTCAACCTAACAGCCAGAGGCTAGCCTCTGGTATGCAGGTGCTGCACTGCATCAGCAAGGATGCACAGGATCACTCTGGAAGCCAGTCCACAGATTTCTGTGTAACACTCAGATCCAGTCTGATTAAGTAGATTTGTGTTTGGCAGGCAAAATAACGGCCTTCTGTAAATGTCCATGTCCTAGTACTTGAAACCTGTGAATATGCTACCTAACATGGCAAAGGAGAATTAAGGTTGCTAATCAGATGACTAAAATAGGGAGATTATCCTGGATCACCTGGGTAGGCCTAATGTAATCACGACAGTCTGTTTACTTGCCTCTTCCAGCTTGGCTCTGGCCCCTTCCTCTTCCTTTAAAGCCAGCAGGGTTTGGTTGAGTCCTCAAATGGCACCGCTCCAACCTCTTCAGCTTCCCTCTTCCACTTTTAAAGACTTGTGATAAGGAGTTTAGTCTTTAGCTATGTTAGTTTCCTACTACCGTAACAAATTACCAGAAACTTGGTGGCTTAAAACAACAAAAGTTCATTATCTTAGTTTTGCAGGTCCGAAGTATGACACGGGTCTTAATGGGACAGCACCTTGATTTTAGCCCAGTGAGACCCACGTCAGACTTGGGACACAAACTGACACCAAGCTGTGCTGGTGGCTGATGGCCAGCTAGACCTAGAGGCCCCACACCAACTGTCCTTCCTCTGCTTCAGGCAACTGCTGCCATAGCTCTGTGCTGATCATTCTTCCAACTCGTTTCCCTCGACCCAGCCCTCAGCGGCTGCACAGCAGGTCGGTGCGCCCCGCGTCACATGCTCTCTTGCAGCCAGCCCCGCCGGGCCCGGCCGAGGCTTTTCCTGCGGATCCCGCGAACTGGGCGCGTCAGAGGCGTCGGGGAACGCTGGACCCGGTGGTCAGAGGCCCCAGCCTCTTCTAGACCCGGTCTTGGCTGCCACGCAGCTGTAGAGCCCGGCCGGAGCACCGGATACCTAGGCGCTAGCACTTCCGGGAAGCGACGGCTCCTTTGCGGCTGATTGGTTGTTGCTTTGACCCGCCCCCCGCGTTGGCTGCGTTTTTCCTGCCGCTCGTGCACGCTGTCTCCCCAGCAGCGCCATGGCGGACCCAGAAGCGTTGGGCTTTGAGCACATGGGCCTCGATCCCCGGCTCCTGCAGGTACGGGGAGGGGTGGGTAGCCAGCTGGTTTGTCGGCTCCGTGGGGGCGCGTCGCCTCACTCCGCGCCGCCTGAGCCGGTCTCCTGGTCTCTGTTAGGCTGTCTCCGACCTGGGCTGGTCGCGACCTACGCTGATCCAGGAAAAGGCCATTCCGCTGGCCCTTGAGGGGAAGGACCTCCTGGCTCGGGCCCGCACGGGTTCCGGGAAAACGGCCGCGTATGCGATTCCGATGCTGCAGCTGCTGCTCCACAGGAAGGCGGTAGGTAGAGGGAGTGCCAAGGCTAGCTCCAAAAGGCTGGGAAGGGCGGTTCCCGTTTATCTGAGGCTTTCTCTTGGCCCGGTACTGGTGGAGGCTAGCCCAAGAGAACCTAGTGCTAGCGTGGCAAACGCTCAGGTTATTTGGGTCCTGGTCCAGGCCCTGCTACCGCCAACCTTTGTGTGATGTTCGGCAAATCGTTTTCTTCTATACAAAGGGGGTACATCTTCTCTTTCTACTTACAGAATTACTGTGAGAGGTCAGCTCCATAACTAGTAGTACATTGTAACTTCATAAGCATAGAGTTAAGTTATCTTTGAGGGTCAGTGCTTGGGATGAGAATGCACTCAACATTCTAGGGTGGGCAGAGTGATAGTTGGTCAGAACACTGCTGAGTAGTGGGGTAGTGGATGGGACAGATTGCTTGGAAGAAGTAGAGAAAAGCATCAGATGGACACAATGATACGCACTGCTTGCTGTAACGCCTTTAATTCATGTTCTTACAGACAGGTCCTGTGGTAGAACAGGCAGTGAGAGGCCTTGTCCTTGTTCCTACCAAGGAGCTGGCACGCCAGGCCCAGTCCATGATTCAGCAACTGGCTACTTATTGTGCTCGTGACATCCGAGTGGCCAATGTCTCCGCTGCTGAAGACTCAGCCTCTCAGAGGTGGGTAAAAGCAACGGAAGGTAGGTGAATGAAGCTACCCAGAGATGTGGGTTTCGGTTTGTGTGCAGCAAGAAAGAGGGCAAGTCTAGGGTGAGATCCTGCTGCTACATTCTCCCTGATACTCACATCTTGTCCTCCTTCAGAGCTGTGCTGATGGAAAAGCCAGATGTAGTGGTGGGGACTCCGTCCCGCATATTGAACCACTTGCAGCAAGACAGCTTGAAACTGCATGACTCCCTGGAGCTGCTGGTGGTGGATGAGGCAGACCTTCTTTTTTCCTTTGGCTTTGAGGAGGAATTAAAGAGTCTTCTCTGGTAAGGAAGAGGTGGGGGTGGTTCCTAGCAAAAATGTCTGTGAGCAGAGAGTTGGGCCTAGAGCTCAGTAGCCGGAAGTTCAGCTGACACTGTTAGAGGCTCTTGGAGCTGGAGTCTGATTAGGCTCTGTTTCATTTCAGCCACTTGCCCCGGATTTACCAGGCTTTTCTCATGTCGGCTACTTTTAATGAGGACGTACAAGCACTCAAGGAGCTGGTACTCCATAACCCGGTAAGCGGCACCATGGGTGCATCTGGAGCTGTAGGAATAAGGGCATTCCAAGGACTTGATGCTTCTCAGAGGAGCCTTTGGTGTTTGGGGTAGGGAAGTTGTTACTGGGTGTCTTATCCCTGGTTCTAAGGCACTAAAATCTGGTGGTCTAAAATCACTACGTATTTCCAGGTATTCTCAGGGGGTCTCTCTCAGTTCAAACCATGCTGTGCCTAAAAGCCTGAGCAGGGACTTCCCCCCCACCCCAAAAGGGGTGGCTTTGAGCAGCTTAGCCAAAATTAAGGTCAGGGTTCTTACCACAAGTAAATTTCATCCTTCAGAGGTCTGTTGCTATAAGCCATCCCTGCTCAGTATAGTTGTTTATTGAAGTGTTTCTATTTGTTTGGTTCCCCCAAGTGCTTTATGTACAGTTTATGTCTTCTACATACCACAGCATTAGGGCATTTTGGACTTTTAGGTTTCAAAACTAGAGGGAACCTAGAGTATCAACACAGGCATCTTTAAATGCATCTCTGCCCTGCACTGAAATTTTAGTGCTTTGGTTGGTGAGCAAGTGGCCATAGCATCTCTGTTTTCTTCCTTTCCTGAACACAGGCCTGTCCTCTCCCCAGGTTACCCTCAAGTTGCAGGAGTCCCAGCTGCCTGGGCCAGACCAGTTACAACAGTTTCAGGTGGTCTGTGAGATGGAGGAAGACAAGTTCTTGCTGCTGTATGCCCTGCTCAAGCTATCATTGATTCGAGGCAAGTCCCTGCTGTTTGTCAACACTTTAGAGCGGAGTTACCGGCTACGCCTATTTCTGGAACAGTTCAGCATCCCCACCTGTGTGCTCAATGGAGAACTCCCACTGCGTTCCAGGTTTGCCACGGCTGATACCTTGGTTGAGTTAAGTTGAAGATAGGAATCGAAAGGGGACTCAGTTCATGTTCCTGTTTCTTAAGTACTTGTTAGGGACCAGGTTCCGGACTTGACTAATACTCATTTATTTCTACTTCTGAGATACCTACTGTTACTTCATTTTTAACTGAAGAAGTTGAGGCATAAAGATTAGTAGGGAAAGAGATTAAGATGAGGAAAAGCAGGAAAGGGTAATGGTTACTGCAGTGCTAGGGATGGGGGACCCTCTAGCTTGCTCTGTGGTGCTGACCCTCTCTCCTGTTGGGCTGCAGGTGCCACATCATCTCGCAGTTCAACCAAGGATTTTACGACTGTGTCATAGCAACTGATGCCGAGGTCCTGGGGGCCCCGGTCAAGGGCAAGCGTCGGGGCCGAGGGTCCAAAGGGGACAAGTAAGTCCATACTTCTCTTCCCTTTCCTCAGAAAGCTTTATTTTTCAGCTTTTTGGAAGATTGAAGCCAGAGTACACAGAGCAAGGAGCCAGACCTTCCAGGCCTGACCAATAGCATAGTCCAGCGAGCACCACAGGCTTTTGCTTAGCTGCCTGGATGTGGAGAAGGGGAGTGAAGGGTACACACTGCATGTATAGCACAAAGATCAAGACTGTGCTTGGGTTCTTGACACTTACAGCATGCAGGGGGGCCCAGCCTGCATTGGGTGTGTGGCTGTGACTTGCAGGGAGCACATTTCTGAGGGGAAAGGGAAGCCCCCAGTCTTTGTTCACTTGAAAGGTGGACTGGCTTAGGTCAATCTGACTGTTCTTAGGTCACCCCATAGGGCAGTGAGTTCTGCTGTTGCCCCAGAACTAAGGTCTGGGCGAGGGTTTGGCTACATGTCAAAACTCCAGGCTGCCCCAGGAAACCTTAGCTCTTGGAATAGTTCTGATGCTGGAGTCTTCCATATGTCAGGGTCTTGTGGTCCCCAGGCTTTGTGTAGAGGGAAAGTTTTGCTGATTAAGCTTGAGAATTCTGGCTCAGTGACTGATGTTGAGTCATCTCTTCATCTCTGCAGGGCCTCTGATCCGGAAGCTGGTGTGGCCCGGGGCATAGACTTCCACCATGTGTCTGCTGTGCTCAACTTTGATCTTCCCCCTACCCCTGAAGCCTACATCCATCGAGCTGGCAGGTAGGGGGCTAGGAGTGTATTGGGCCAGATACCTGGACATTGGGCATGCAGAAGGACTGGGTGTGCTGGACAGAACCTTCAGGTTGGAGAAGTAGACTGAACTGACTCCCCTTGCAGGACAGCGCGTGCTAACAACCCAGGCATAGTCTTGACCTTTGTGCTGCCCACAGAGCAGTCCCACTTGGGCAAAATCGAGGAGCTTCTCAGTGGAGGTAAGAACCTGGCTCCCATGGGCCTGGCCCAGGGCCAGGCTTCTCCCACAACCTCTTATGATCCCATGATAGTGATGACAGGAGTAACAGTATAGTGCAACAAGCCATCTCCCCATCCATCCTTGTCTTACAGATAAGCAAACTGAAGTAACTTGTCTAAAGTCAAGTTTATTGTCTGTCTCATAAGTATTGAGTGATCCAACACACTGTACTGACATAGCTTACTATAGCAACTGACCCCAAGGGTGCTCCTTGACTGCTCTCTGTGGCTGTCATCATAGGATCCCTTTGCAGCTAGATTGGCATTGGGAGAGAAAAAGAGAGTGGATGGTGGGGCTTGGGACTTGGGGATGCACAGGCCACCCTTGTCCACACAAGGGGATGGATGGGTCACCACTGTCCATGAGACCCATGTACAGCTAGCTAAGTTGTGTATTCACCATCCCAAGGAGGTGGTAAGTTGCTAGCTTCCTCGCTCCCTGGAGGTGCAGGAGACCTTAAGTGAAGACCTTGTGAGACTCTCACTGCTTGCCCCCTCCACAGAGAACAGGGCCCCCGTCCTGCTCCCCTACCAGTTCCAGATGGAGGAGATCGAAGGCTTTCGCTACCGCTGCAGGGTGAGCTGGCCGTGGTGGGAAGGGCACTAGGGGCTAGAGGACTGTGGCCCAGGGATTGCACTCTGTTGTTGAGCATGAGGGAGGATTTGGGCCAGCTTCACTGTTGACAATCTGTCCACCCATAGGACGCCATGCGCTCTGTGACTAAACAGGCCATTCGCGAGGCGAGATTGAAGGAGATCAAGGAGGAGCTTCTGCACTCTGAGAAGCTCAAGGTGAGGGGATGAGAGGCAAGGAGGGGCTGAATCTTAAGAGGCTGCCCTTGGAGACCAGCTGAGCTCCGAGTGGTAAGAAGCAGAGAGGTGGGCAGTGTGTTGCCTTTGGCAGGGAGAGGGAAGAGATGCACCAAGAACCACTGAAGAAAGCCAGTCTTTCTGTCCATCAGAAATATGAGTTCATGTGTCTTTTGTTTGTTTTCTTTTCTGAGTCAGAGTCTCACTGTCACCCAGGCTGGAGTGCAGTGGCACCATCATGGCCACTCCAGCCTCAACCTGCTAGGCTCAGGCAGTCCTTCTGCCTCAGCCTTCCAAGTAGCTGAAACTATAGGTGCACACCACCGTGCCTGGCTAAGTTTTTTGATTTATTGTAGAGGGGAGGTCTCGCCATGTTGCCCAGGCTGGTCTTGAGTCCCTGGGTTCATGCAGTCCTTTCGCCTCCACCTCCAAAAGTAATGCAGTTATAGGCGTGAGTGACCATGCCCAGATACATGTGTCTTTTGATCCAGAAATTCTACTCCTGAAACTTAACCATGAGGCATACTTGTGATACATGTGCCCGCATTTATCACTGCGCTATTATGGAACTAAAAGATGGAAACAGCCTGAGCCCACTACAGGGAGCTTGCTGGGTAAACTAAGGTGTGCCGAGAGAGAGAGAAACAGAGAGATACAGACACAACTTGGCAAGACCCCATCTCTACAGTAAATCAAAAACTTAGCTAGGCATGGTGGCACACGCCTGTAGTTCCAGCTACATGGAAGGCTGAGGTGGAAGGATCACCTGAGCCCAGCAGGTCGAGGCTACAATGGCCGTGAGCGTGCCACTGCACTCCAGCCTGGGTGACAGAATGAGACTCTAACTCAAAAAACAAACAAACTTACGATTATTAACCTTTTGAAAACTGAATCTGTGAAGTTGTATAAAAGAAAGATGCTGACTCTGGGGTGCTGGCCTTTCCCTCATCAGACATATTTTGAAGATAACCCCAGGGATCTCCAGCTGCTGCGGCATGACCTGCCCTTGCACCCCGCAGTGGTGAAGCCTCACCTGGGCCATGTTCCTGACTATCTGAGTGAGTGTGGCATGATGGGGTCAGGAGGTAGTGGGTTGGGGGAAATGGCATTCATTCCTTGGTTGCTGTGTCATCCCCTGTGCTGGGAATGCTCAGGTGGAACAGGACCCAAGACCCAGGCGGCACATAGACAGGCCCACCCCATGGGGTAGCTGTTGCTGTCACCATTGTGAAGATGAAGAAACTGAGGTAGTGCAGAGTTGGTGGCAGACCCAGATTTAAGGCCAGGAGATCTCCAGGTCTTGGCAGAATGAAAGAATGACCGAGTCGGGCGTAGTGCCTCACACCTGTATTCCCAGCACTTTGGGAAGCTGAGGCAAGAGACCACGAGTTCGAGACCAGCCTGGGCAACTTGGCGAGCCCTCGTCTCTGCAATAAATAAATTAGCTGGACATGGTGGCACATGCCTGTAGTTCCAGCTACTTGGAAGGCTGAGGTGGAAGGATTGCCTGAGCCCAGCAGGTCGAGGCTTTGGTGGCTGTGGGCGTGCCACTGCACTCCAGCCTGGGTGACAGACTTCAACTCAAAAAAAAAAAGAAAGAATGACTGGCCAAGTGGCTATTCATGGGCTGAAGAAAGTAGACAGGTTTGGGTGAGGACCATGGACAGGAGGTAGAGAGCCGCCTGTGCAGGAGAAGACTCGGGACTAGCAGCCACCGAGGTTGAGACCAAGGCATCTGGAGTTTCTAGATAAGAACAGTTGACACGGTGACAGATGACAATGTTAGGTGTAAACAGATGAAGTGGCAAGAGAAGAGCTGGGGGTGGGGCGAGGGGCCCAGGGATTGGCAGATGTGAGGTTAGGACCCAGGAGTTGTTTCTGTGGTACACTTGAGGCAAGGGCCAGATTTTTTTTTTTTTTTTGAATTGGAGTCTCACTCTGTCACCCAGACTGGAGTGCAGTGGCCGCTCCCGGCCACCACAGCCTCAACCTGCTGGGCTCTGGCAATCCTTCCGCCTCAGCCTTCCAAGTAGCTGGAACTACAGGTGCGCGCTACCACGCCTGGCTGATTTTTGATTTATTGTAGAGATGAGGTCTCGCCAAGTTGCCCAGGCGGATCTCGAACCCGCGGGCTCAGGCAATCCACTCACCTCAGCCTCCCAAAGCGCGGGATTACAGGCTGAGCCACCGAGCCCGGCTAAAGGCCAGATGTTTAAGCAGCCGTTAAACCTGGGCACCTCTTATCTTATGCCAGCTCTGGGTAATGGCTTCTTTCAACATCCTGCATGTGATATTTTTGCTAGTGAACATGTGTGACTTTGATGCCTAAAGTGGATTAACAGAGAAGAGTGGCGAAGCAGAGGCAGTGAGCGGCGAGTGCCACGGGGTCTGGTCAGCCAGCGGGTGTGGTGTTGCTGCTGTGGAAATGACAGGAGGGTGGAATGTTCCAGGGCAGGAAAGGCCTGAGCAATGGGAAGGGAAGGATCCAGAAGAGATGGGAACATGGAAATGCCAGAGACAGAATGGTGGGACCAGGTTCCCAAAACACGGTGAACTGGAGGAGACCCCAGCCTGGGTCCTGATTGCCGACATGAGCGGAGTTGGACTGGGGGGTAGCAGGGTGAAGGCAAAATTTTGGCCTGATGAACCTGGTTTGCTCTGTCAAGTAGGAGCGAAGTCACTTGCCAGGAGGTTTAAGAGGGCTACGGGAATTAGACATTCATAGGCGGGCCCAGGTGTGACTGGCCTGAGGGAGTCCAGGGGGCTGAGGTCAGGGCAGAGCCCTCACCTGTCATCACCAAAATCAGGTGTGACTGGGATTGGGGGAGCTGAAGGAAGGATGTTGGGGCACAGTGGACTTGTAGAAATGGGTTGCAGGTGAAGAAACTACCCATTGATTTCTTATGTCAGCTGTATTTTCTTTAAAGATAAATCTCCATAGTTTTTTTCTTGTTACATGTTTATTGCAGCAAAAATATTACAGAAGAGTGTTTAGCAGTGGAAGTCTAATGAGCTCACATTCTGGTCCAGTGCAGATGTGCTAGTGAATAGTTATGTCACAGGCTGTCAGTTGGGTCAGAACTGGATGGTTTGCTGCAGCCATTTGGGGCGGGGGCAAGGGTGAGCAGGCGAACAGCACTGAGAAAGGCTTGCAAAAAGACCAGGAGCCCCTTTGGGTGGAAGGACTGCAGTCAGTAGGAGGACAGGGCTGGGAGCAGCAGTGGTGAGGCTGTTGCTGAGGCCAAGTGTCTCTTCCAGTTCCTCCTACCCTTTGTGGCCTCGTACGCCCTCACAAGAAGCGGAAGAAACCATCTTCCTCCTGTAGGAAGGCCAAGGTACAGTCCTTTGGGTTCTTGGGAACAGCTTCAGACCTCCTCCTCACCTTGTTCTCCCATCACCAGGATGTGCAGGTGCCTTGCCCTAAGGAAGGGCAGAGAGGGCACCCAAGAAATGTGTCCCAAAAATCTGGTGGCTGGGACAAAACCGGTGGGCTGGGGACACTTCCCGCAGGCCCTGCTTTTCTGTCCCTGCTGCTCTTCCTCTCAGTGTCTGCCGCAGCTTTTGGTTTCATTGGCTGACGGCCTTGCCCTTTATGTCTGTCTCAATTTGGGTGGATGGGTAGACAGATGGTTAGTTGGTTGGTGGGTTTGATTCCCCCAACTAATTTGTGATTTTGCCTTCATAGAAGACAAAGTCCCAGAACCCACTGCGCAGCTTCAAGCACAAAGGAAAGAAATTCAGACCCACGGCGAAGCCCTCCTGATGTCATCTGAGCCACTCTGGGACTGAGCACAGTGTGGAGTGAGCTTCCCACCCAGCATGGACAGGCGCAGTTCTGGTGTTTGCTGTGCTTCCTGGACAGACTGAATGCTGGCACTGCCAGGCTGGCGTCCTGCCCCTTAACAGAATAAAGGTTCTGGCTGTCCTCATTTGTGCCTCTGGCATGTAGGAAAGGACCATTCCCCAAAACCTCAGGAGTCAGGAAACTTCCAGAAGGCGGCAGCTCCTGGCTCCCTTGCTGCATGCAGTGCCTTGCTTGGCCAGCAGAGGTCAGCTTCGAAGCCCACTCTCTTCCACCCAGAGCACTCCTGCCCAGTTCCTGTGGCCCTACTCTCTGGGGTCATGCAGATGGATGGATCTGCACCCCCAGGAGACAGGCCTTTCTGACTCAAACCTCCCTCTCCTCCAACACGTGCACATTGTAGATTGAGAGGGAAAGCTGCCCACTCCTCTTCAGAGGAACCAGGGCACCTCTCTGCTGGTCCCTTTCTGAACAACTGCTCTTATGAGTCATGTCTGCGTGCTTTAAGTCATGAGTGGTGGTATGACATGCACTTTGCACTGTTCCTTTTTTTTTCTGAGTCAGGGTCTTACTTTGTCATCCAGGCTGGAGTGCAGTGGCACAGTCATGGCTTACCGCAGCCTCCTGTTCCTGACACAGGCTGTCCTGTGTCAGCCTCCCGAAGTGCTGTTATTACAGATGTGAACCACCATGCCCGGCCTCTGTTCCTTTTTCATGCCCAAACCTGAGCTCTCTAGCTACCTTCCCAGCCTGAAGTCTGGGCCTCTCAGCTTCCATTTGCTGGTTAGGGGTCTTGGAAGGGTGGGACTTCCTGCTGACTCGGGCCCTAGATTGCACCTGCCCAGCACAGTGTCACCATCACCTGCTTGTCAGCCATCACACGGCCAGGCTGGGGGCATGAGGAGATGGGTTGGGGAGTGCTGGGAGAAAGTAAGGGACAGTAACCAAGCCATCAGGTCTCAGCATAAGTGTACAGAGGTGAAGAGGCTGAGCCTTTGGCTCCAGTCAGGATGTGTAGGGTGTGGCAGGATTGGGGATAGCAGGACCTGAAATTTGGCATCTCGTGATCCCTGCCCCTCTTAACTCTCAAAGATTTCCAAGAAGCCATGGTGTGTGATGGGTCAGGGACGGTGGTATTAGCAGTGGGTGAGTGTGAGCGAGAGCCTCCAGGGCGATGCAGACAGTATTTTTTTTTCCCCTGTGTCATGTCTTTGGAGACCATCGGTATTCTTATAGACTGCATTTGGTGGCTTGGGAATATTCAGAAGGGACCTGGAGGTAAAGAGCAACTCTGAGGATCTGCTGTGAGAGGCCCATTAGAACTACAAAGACCCTATCAGTGGGCGTCATTCCCACGTCTTGGAAGAGGAGATGGGCAGAGAGCACTGCCAATGCCAAGGCCTGGCCCTTGACCAGGTTGGCCTTCCCACCCTGCTTCGTGAGGTACTAAGGAGTGCTCTGTGTGCTTTGAATGTTATGGCCAAGCTATGTTCTGAAGTAGTGCACACCCTGTCTCCGTGACTCGTCTTCCTTCTCCCTCTCATTTCCCAGGCGCACCCTGTCAAGACAGCTTGCATCTCAAAACCATCCTGAATGGAAAGACTGGGCTTCCCTAATGGTTCTTTCTGAGGGATGAGATGGAGGAGCATGAGACCAGCCTTTTGCTGTATTTCTCTTTGGGGTCAGTGGGGTCTGGGCCAGGAGCAGAGGGGCTCGGGTTAAGGCATGGCAGCTGTTGGTTGAAGGCATATGTTCCTGCTTCCTAACGGCTACCCTTAGGGAAGGTATTCTGGTGCTCTTGATGAGGGAGATGAGACTCAGAAGTTACCTGGTGAATGTGAGGCTGCTGGGCAGGGTTGGAGCTCTGGTCAGTCCAGCAGGGCAGTTGGCTGGTGTGTTCACCCCAGTGGAGTAGCTGATACTACTGGGGCTTTCACCACCATGGGACAGGTGCCATTGTGGGTGATCTGGGGCTGGGGCACTGGAAAGAATGGAAGGATCTGTCTCCACATCCCGAGTCTGCAGAAAGTGTATGGGGCTCATTGAATGCTCACACAGTCCTGGGGGCAGGCACCACGTGACCATTTACATGTGAGCAAACGGGTGCTTGGGATTGGCCTCTTGAACTCAGTCCCTCTGACCCAAAGCCTGAGCCCTTAACAGCTCAAACATGTCTAAACTAGAACCAGGACGGGCCTTAGATGAGGGTGTATGCATAATGGACACACGGACCTGGGGCTGCGTGAGACAGGAAGGAAAGAAGGCGGGTCATGTGCCCTTTGAAAACTTAGAGCTAAACAGCTGGGAAGCCTGGAGGGTTTCCAGGTCAATGACATCCTGTGCTCCAGCAGGAAGGTCAGAAGAGTTCCCTGGTGTCTCCACCCTGGGCTGGCAGTCTCACCCACGCCTTGACCTGAATGAGTGCCTGTGTGTCTGGACTGTGTGCTAGGGTCTGGTATCAGATGGCCAAGGCACACTCTGAGGCAAGGCTCGCAGACGGTACATCAGCGCATAGACTGCTTGGCGTCTCGTGATCCCTACCCCTCTTAATTCAAGGATTTCCAAGAAGCCATGGTGATGGGGCAGGGGCAGTGGTGTTAGCAGTGGGCGGGTGTGAGCTGGAGCCGCCAGGGTGATGCAGACAGTTTTGGGGGGGGGGGGTGGAGCCCAGGTGCTGGAGGTTATAAAGGGGCCTCACCTGGTTGGAGGGAATGCTGGCTCCCTTGAAGTGAGGTTTGTGCTGAAATTGGAAGGCTGTAATAGCTTATGCAAATTCCCTGAGGTGGGAGGGAGCCCTGCACGTTTGAGTATGAAAAGAACAGTGACTGTCACCAAAATGTGCAATGTGGCCTGAAAAACCGACCTGTTTTTGGAAATACAATACAGTCACATGTTAAAAATTCAAAGGATAGAAAAAGGTGCAGACTTTTTTTTTTTAAACGTGGGGAGCATTCTACTCAACTGAGGCTGCCGCAGTAACAGCAGATGGGGACAGCATGTGTGTGCCTAGAAACCTCTGGACCGAGAGCACAAAAGACTCAGGTGCATATACTTCCTGACTGATTCTCTGCCCCCACCTGCTGAGGATGAATGACTCAGCTATTGGGGAATTCGTTTTTGTGGGACTTTGGTCTTCAGGGGCAGGGGCCCCAATAGGCAATGGTGATAAAGTCAAATTCCAGCAGAGAAGGTGCCCCTGCCAATTGTCATCTTCCCCTGAATGATAATTACATAAGACATCTGCCTTGTGGCAGGGGCTGCAAGTTGCTGCTTTTCCATTTATCACAGCCATGTTTGCCAGGGGGAGGGAGATACTGTGGCCAAGCAAACCTGCTGTGTGCCAGGCCCCATGCTGGGCAAACATGCATTATTCTTGTAATGCCTTCAGAATTCAATGCATCCGATGTGTCTGTTCAGCCACCTGACTGCCCACAAACCTGCTGAGAAGCTGTAGGATTGGCATAGATTGCACTAAGGGTGTCTGAGGCATGAGTAGCAAGAGAAGGAGGCACATAAAGGGGTCTTCAAATAAGCGCCCCAAGAGCTGCCTCTGCCACATAGTGTCCCCTCGTGCCTCACCTCAGTGCACCAGGTGCACTGTGGTCACAATGGCTGGGTCAGACCTTGGTGGCCACTTACTGGCTATGTGGCCTGTATGGGGAAGACACCTTGCTTTTCTTGGCCTTCTCCGGTGTTTTGCCTGTTAAGTGGGAGTAAAAAATGCTCGCTCTGAGGGTTCCTTTGAAAGCTGATAGGAGCCTGTGTGGAGTGCTGCTGCGGCCTGGGCACCTGGCACCCCTGTTGTAACCTGGCTCTGTGCTGGCACCTCCCTGCACTTGAGTCCACCATCTCTCTGTGGTACCAGTCTCCATACAGCACCCCTGAGAACTTCCTGCACACCGAATCACACAGGGATCTTCTTAAATGCAGGTTCTTTTTTTTTTTTGAAAGCCGGATTTATTGAAGGGACAGAAAAGCTCCCACAGCAGGAGGGGACCCAAAAAGGTTGCCAAATAATGGTTCTTACTCTGTTAAGGGTGGGGTCTGGGATTCTGCATTTCCATCAACCTCCCTTCCAGATGAGGTTGATGCTGCTGGTTTTCAGACCACAAGAGGTGAGGCTTTGATATTCACTGTCCTCATTTATTTGACAGACCCTTTTACAGACTACAGTCTGTAATCGTAGGTGGGACACCTGGGATGAGGTCATTACAAAGCTCCGCTGTCACTTCCCTGAGCCTGACGTGTCATCTGTAAATCACAATGATGAAGGGAGACCAGGTGAAGTAGAGAATGTCTGTCTGGAATGAATTTCAGAGAAACAGTGAGGAATTTTGTAACCACATCCCATCCAGTATTTGGAACATACTAAAAAAATTATTCACCGTTTCTCTGAAATTCAAGTCCATCTGGGCATCCTGCTTGTTATTTGCTTAGTTTAGCAACCTGGGGTGTGAGACCTTTCTCACCCAGGAATGGCCTCTTCCAGGAAGACTTCTTGAGCCCCAGCTTGGACTGGCTCCTTCTCTGTGTGTCTTTGTGTTGACCTCATGAAGCTCTAATAGCCGGGGGACCTGTCCCTACATTGGGGCGGGAGCTCTTTGCAGGCAAGGACCGTGTCAAGTTGTGCATGTGTTCCTGGGCCCAGTTGTTCTTAAAAGCTTTCCCCTGAGAGTGTTCCTGCCTGAGACTCTTGGGAACTGTTTCCAGTTAAAAGTGGAAGGAAAGGATGTGAGGGGAACAGTACTGGGCAGAGCTGGACTCTGTGCTCCCTGATGAGGCAGGCAGGATCCCTCCATTTGCGTCACCTCTGACTGATGCAAGACAGGAGGCCCTCATTCTCGTGGAGGCCCCAGCTGTGCCCCATCGGCCCCATGTTGGCCAAGGCTGGGAGTATCAGGTGTAGGCAAGGCCCATCCCTTCCCCCACCTGGGAGACCCTGCGTCAGGCCTCTCTCATGGCTCCTTTTGGCCCTTACAGCTCACAGTGGCTTATTGGCTTGAGATTCGAAAATGCAGTGCTGTGTCAAGGGGGACCAGAACAGGAGACAAGGGTCACAGGGTGAACCACCCAGCTCACAGAGCTGGATGAACATTGGAAGCAATTTGATGCTTGCACAGTAGAGACTGCACATGAAGGATCAGTCTCCCAGATCTTGTTCCACCCAGCCTAGACATGTGATCCCCATTTCTGGTGGCTCTCCCTGCTCGGTGGTCTGACTTCAATATCTTAGCCCTGTCCAGGTGAAGACCCTCCTCTGCCAGGACCTGCAGCTGGGGCTGGGGGGCTGGGAACAACAGTTGGGGCAGATTGGCAGAGTTACACACCCTTCCAGGGAGCCCTCATGAGGGGCCTCAGATCTCTCATCCATTTAGAGGTCCTGCCTGCCTCATCATCTCTGTAGGCCTGCAGGCCTTTCTTCATCTAGCAGTGGACTAGAGAAGTAGTCTCCCAGTGGCTGATGGCTGCTCCACTGGGGAGGGGGCAAGATGTGTGGCAGGGACAAAGGGTCACACAGCTCTGGGTCTTTAGCTTCTATAGCAATGGGTCCTGATGGCCACTGTGCTCCCAGAGCAATCTAATACAATCACTGAAATGTATAGATTGGACCCTTATAGGTGCAAAGGTCCTTGGTGTAGGAGGCATGACCCCTGACCCAGGAATCAGGACCTCAGCCACCAGAAGCAAAATGCACACACACACTGATGAATGGGCCAAGTGTCAAGGAAGATGGCCAGCCCCCACTATGACAGTCAAAGCAGGAAGAGCCCACTCAGGCCTGAGTGGCATGTAAGTCGCCACCATCAAGGAGAGTCTATGGGCAGGATTTGGGAAGCCGGGGCGGGGGGATGCCCAGGAGTCAGCCTTGGCCCCATATAGCGGAGCTAGGAGGAGGGAGTAGATTTGTTGACTTAGCAAAGACTTCCTATGGGGGGTTGTTCTCAGACAGATTTTTCCCAACAGGGCGTTTGGCAAGGTATGGAAACGTTTTAGGTTGTCACGTGTACGTGGTGGATGCTTCTGGCATCAAACTGGGGAGGCCAGGAGTGCTGCTAAAATCCTGCAGTGCACAGACACAGGACAGCTCTGTTTAAAAATATCTGGGCCAGACTCGGTGGCTCAGCCTGTAATCCCAGCACTTCGGGAGGCCGAGGTGAGTGGATTGCCTGAGCCCACGGGTTCGAGACCCACCTGGGCAACTTGGCGAGACCTCATCTCTACAACAAATCAAATTTGCCGGGTGTGGTAGTGCACGCCTATAGGTCCAGCTCCCTGGAAGGCTAAGGCGGAAGGATCGCCAGAGCTCAGCAGGTTGAGGCTGCGGTGGCTGGGAGCGTGCCACTGCACTCCAGTCAGGGTGACAGAGTGAGACTCCAACTCAAAAATATATATATATCTGTAGAGGCCAGGTGTGGCAGCTCATGTCTGTAATCCCAGAATTTTGAGAGACTGAAGCAAAAGAATCACTGAAGTCCAGGAGTTTGAGACTAGCCTGGCAACAAAGCAAGACCTCGCTTCTACAAAAATTAAAAAAACTAGCCGGGCATGGTGGCACACATCTGTAGTACCAGCTACTCAGGTGACTGAAGCAAGAGGATCCACTTGAGTCCAGGAAGTCAAGGCTCTGGTGACCGTGACTGTGCTACTGCGCTCCAGCCTGGGCAACAGAGCAAGACCCTAACCCCCAAAATTAAAAATAACAATCAATCAATAAATAAGAGAAAAGATCCATAGCGCTGAGTTGAGACCCTTGCTGTAGGGTAGCCGTAGGAGATGGGTGCTGAGAATCAGGGCAGAAAGCAGGGAATTCCAGGCACATCAGAAGTGTGTGCAGCTGCACGTAAGAGTATACCAGATGGCAGGGTGGGAAATGGTGGTTGGCAATTGCAGATATGAAGCAGCATCTCTTCAATGTCATGGGCATCCAAGCTCTTTGATCTTCCTGCTCTGCCATCTTTTAAAAAATTGTGATAAAATACACATAATGTAAAATTTACCATTGTAACCATTTACAGCGTACGCTTCAGTGGCATTAACTACAAGGTTGTGCATCCATCTTCAGAACTATTTCATCATCCCCAACAGAAACTGTACTCATTAAACAACTATGCATTCCCCACTCCCTCAGCCCCTGCTAAGCACTCTTCTGCCTTCTGTCCCTATGAATTTTACTACTCTAGGAACTTCATGCAAGTGTCACAATACAGTATTTGTTCTTCCGTATCTGGCTCATTTCCCTTACCATGATGTTTTCAGGTTCTTCTACACAGCAGCATGTATCAGGAATTCTATCCTTTTTGTGGCTGAGTAGTATTCCATTGTATGTATATACTACATTTTGTTGATCCCTCCATCTGTTGATGGACATGTAGGTGGATTCTACTTTGAAGCTACTGTTAATAATGCTGGGAATGAACAATGGTTTACAAGTATGTGTTTGATTCCCTGCTTTCAGTTCTTCTGAGTATATTCCTAGTGTGGAGAAATATGCAGCCCAATTAGGCCGGCAACAATTTGGTAAATTATATTAAAGAAAGGGACTGAAAGATCTACAAAGAGACTTACTGATAACACAACAGCTGTAAAAGTTGGTTAGCCAGCTGTAAAACATTTGCAGTAAATGAAAAGTAGCTCACTTTTGCTGTTAGTAAACAAAAAGCAGTCAACTATTCCTGTTGATTAGCCCTATCTTAAAGAAACAAAACACCACTTCACAATCAATCAACCATTTCACAAACCTCTGGAAATTTCCTTTTGCAGACCTCCCCCAAAGACAATTCCTTCAGTCCACACTGGACCTCGATATAGTCTTGTAAATACTTCTATCTCTGATGTTTGACCTGTTGTGCCCTTCACAACTTATCTTCCCTTTAATACGTCTACCTTTCTTAATTCATGACTGTTTTGGTAAATTCTTCTTACCAACCCATGACTCTGGCCATACCAAGCCCAACGCCACATACAGCAGTTAGGAGTGTGACTGATGGATCATAGGGTAATTCTATGTTTACATTCTTGAAGAACTGTCAAACTGTTGTCCTCAGTGGTTGCACAATTTTATATTCTCAGCAGCAATGCATAAGGGTTCCAGTTTCTTCATATCCTTGCCAAGACTTGTTATTTTTTTATGTTTAAAACTGCAGCCATTCTAATGGGTATGAAGTGATACATCTTTGTGGTTTTGATTTGTATTTTCATAATGACTATTGATGTTGAGTATCTTGTCATGTGCCTATTGGCCATTTGTATCTCTTCTTTGGAGAAAAGTTCTTTCAAGTCCTTTGCTCATATTTGAATTGGGTTGTATTTTTGTTAATGAGCTGTAGGAAGTCTTTATATATTCTGAATAGTAATATTAATGTCTTAAATATATTATTTGCAAATGTTTTCTCTAATTCTGTGGGCTGTGTTTTCACTCACTTGATAGTGTTCCTTGATGCACAAAATATTTCAGTTTTGGTGAAGTCCAATTCATCTATGCTTTTTTCTTTTGTTGCCTGTGTTTTTTGATGTTCTACTCGATAAATCATTGCCAAATGATTTTTTGTTTTTTGAGTTGGAGTCTCACTCTGTTGCCCAGGCTGGAGTGTAGTGGCACACTCACGGCCACCACAGCCTCAACCTGCAAGTCTCAAGCAATCCTTCTGTTTCAGCCTTCCAAGTAGCTGGAACTATGGGCACATGACACCACTCCTGGCTAAATTTTTGATTTAGTGTAGTGATGAGGTTTCACCATGTTGCCCAGGCTGGTTTTGAACCCGTGGGCTTAGGCAGTCCTCTCGTCTCCATCTCCCAAAGTGTTGGGATTACAGGCATGAGCCACCACGCCCAGCAAATCCAGTATTTTAAAAATATGTTTTGTAGAGACAGGATCTAGCTATATTGTCCAGACTGGTCTTGAACTCCTGGGTTCAAGCAATCCTCCTGCCTTGGCCTCCCAAAGTGCTGAGATTACAGGTATGAGCCACCATGCCTGGTCCCAAATCTGGTGTCATAAAACTTTTCCTCTATGCTTTCTTATAAGAGTGTTATAGTTTCAGCTCTTATGTTTAGATCTTATATTAATTTTTAGTTAATTTTTGTATATGGTGTAAGGCAAGCACCCAACCTCATTTTTTTGCATGGTGATATTTTTTGATGTTCAGTTTTCCCATCAACATTTGTTGAGCCGGGCTCGGTGGCTCAGCCTATAATCCCGCGCCTTGGGAGGCTGAGGTGAGTGAATTGCCTGAGCCCGTGGGTTCGAAACCCGCCTGGGCAACTTGATGAGACCTCATCTCTACAATAAGTTAAAAAATTAGCCGGGCGTGGTAGCGCGCTCCTGTAGTTCCAGCTACTTGGAAGGCTGAGGCGGAAGGATCGCTGGAGCCCAGCAGGTCGACAGAGTGAGACTGCAACTCAAAAAAAACCCCAAAAAACATTTGTTGAAAGGCTGCCCTTGGTCTATTTGTCAATCCTTATGCCGATACCACACTGTTTTGATTACTGTAGCATCACAGTAAGTTTTGAAATCAGGAAGTGTGACTCTTCCAACTTTGTTCTTCTTTGTAAGATTGTTTTGGTAGTTCAAGATCTCTTGAAATTTCATATTAATCTTATGATGGTTTTTCTATTTCTGCAAAAAACTCCATTAGGATTATGATAGCATTGCATCTGTAGATCATTTTGGGTAGTATTGTCATTTGAACATTATTAAGTCTTTCAATCCATGAACACAGGATATCTTTCCATTTATTTATGTCTTCTTTAATTTCCTTTGACAATGTTTTATAATTTTCAGTGTATAGGTTTTTCACTTTTGGGCTAAATTTTATTCATAAGTATTTAAATCTTTTTGATGCTATTGTAAATTCAATTGTTTTATTAATTTCCTTTTTGGATTGTTCATTGTTAGGGTACAGAAATGCAACTCTTTTCTGTATATTGATTTTGTATCTTGCAACGTTGTAGAATTCACCTATTTGGACAATTTTTTAGTAGAATATTTAGGGTTTTTTACATATAAAATTATGTTATATGCAAATAGAGGTACCTTTATTATTATTTTTTTCTAGCTTGGATGCCATTAATTTCTTTTTCTTGACAAATTGTTTTGGTTAGAACTTCCAATACTCTGTTGAGTAGAAGCGGAGAAAGTGAGCGTCCTTGTCTTATTGCTGAGCATAGAGAAAACCCTTCCAGTCTTTCATCACTGAGTATAACGTAGGCTATATGCTTTGTTCATATGTGGCCTTTATCATGTTGAGGAAGTTACTGGTATTCCTAATTTTTTTTTCTTTTTCTATTTTTAGAGGCAGAGTCATTAAGTGTTGAGGGTTAAGTGGTGTGATCATAGTTCACTGTAGACTTGAACTCCTGGGCTCAAGTTATCCTCCCATTTCAGCCTCCCAAATGGCGCATTCCCAGTCTTCTGAATGTTTTTGTTATGAAAGGATGTTGGATTTTGTCAAATGTCTTCTCTGCACCAATGGAGATGATCATGTGGTTTTTTTCTTCATTCTGTTAATGTGGTGTATTACATTAATTGATTTCTATATGTTGAACAATTCTTACATTCCAGGAATAAATCCCACTTGTTCATAGTGTATAATCCTTTTAATATGCTGTTAAATTCAGTTTGCTAGCTATGAGTATTTTGATTCAGTATTCATGAGGGGTTTTGGTTTGTAGTTTTCTACTTTTCTTGGCTTTAGTATCAGGATATCATAGGACCAGGATACAATCTGAGTACTATGAGAATGGCCTCATAGAATGAGTTAGGAAGTGTTTTCCTCTTTGGGAGGAGTTGAAAAGGATTGCTACTAATTATTATTTAAATATTTGGTAGAATTCACTGTGAAGCCATCTGTACCTGGGTGGGTGGAGTGTTCTGTATATACATGAGGTCTGATTGCTTTATAATGTTGTTCAGGACTCTATTTCCTTATTGGTCTTCTTTCTGGTTGTTCCATTGATTATTGAAAATGGGGTATTGAAGTCTCCAACTATTATTGTTGCACTATCTGTGTCTACTTCAATTCTGTAATGTTTACTTCATATATTTTAGGGTTACATTGATTGCATGGTTTAATCCTTGTACATCTGAAATAATTACTGATGAGGATTTCTACCATTTTTACCTTTTCTTTTCTGTATATCTGATAGCTTCTTGCCCTTCAATTTCTTCTTTACTGCCTTTTTCTGCATTTAGTTGGCTTTTTTTGTAGCAAGACATTTTGATTCTCTTCTCATTTCCTTTTGTGTATAGCCTGTATATATATTTTTTGTTACCTTTGGGACTACATATAACATCCTAAAGTTATAAAAATACAACTTGAATTGATACCAACTTAACTTTTTTTAGAGTTGAGTTCCCACTATGTTGCCCAGACTGGTCTTAAACTCCTGGGCTCAAGCAGTCCTCTTGCCTCAGCCTCCCGCAGTGCTAAGATTACAGATGTGAGCCACCATGCCTGGCTCAATTTAACTTTAACACATACAAAATTCTACTCCTATACAATTTTGCCCTCCTTGTGTCATTGATGTCACGAATTAAATCTTAATTTCATCTAGTTATTCCATTATTTTTGGCCTAGTAGTATATAATTACATATTTTGGGCCAGGCGTTGTGGCTAATGTCTATAATCCCAGTGCTTCAGGAGACCAAGGAGGGAGGATCGATTGATTACAGGAGTTCAAGAGCAGCCTGGGAAACATAGTGAGACCTCATCTCTACCAAAGATTAAAAAACCAGCTGAGTGTGCTGGTGCACTCCTGTAGTCCTGGCTACTCAGGGGCCTGAGGTGGAAGGATTGCCTGAACCCAAAAAGTTGAGGCTGTAGTGAGTTGTGATTATGCCACTGTACAGCCTGGGTGACAAAGTGAGTCCCCCAACTCAAAAATAAAAATAAAATAATAATTTTTTAATAGATTTGTCTTTTAACCTGTAGAAAAGAAAAATTGGAATTAAAGACCTGAGTGACAATAATATTGGCTTTTAATTTCCCTGTGTAAATACCTTTACTGGAGATCTTTATTTCTTCAAATGTTTTTGAGTAACTGTCTAGTATCCTTTCATCTCATCCTGAAAGATCCCCTTTATCCTTTCTTGTAAGGTAGGTCTAGTGGTAATAAACTCCCTTAATTATTATTTATCTGGAAATGTCTTAATTTCTCCCTTATTTTTGAATAGTTTTGCTGGATATACATTTTTGGTTGACAGTTTTTTTTTTCTTTCAGCACTTTAGCACTTCATATCATACCCACTGCCTTTTTTTTTTCCTGAGTCTCACTCTGTCAACCAGGCTGGAGTGCAGTGACATGCTCATGGCCACCACAGCCTTGACCTCCTGAACTCAGGCATTCCTTCTGTCTCAGCCTTCCAAGTAGCTGGAACTACAAGCACGCACCACTACATCCAACTGATTTTTCTGATTGATTATAGAGACAACGTCACCCCAAGTTGCCCAGGCTGGTCTCGAACCCCTGGGCTCAGGCAATCCTCTCGTCTCAGCCTCCCAAAGTGCTGGGATTATAGGTGTGAGCTATCACACCCAGCCCCACTGCCTTTTGGCTTCCAAAGTTCTTATGACTAATCAGCTGATAATCTTATTGAGGACACCTTGTACATGATGAGTCACTTTTCTCTTGAAGTTTTCAATATTCTTTCTTAGTCTTTGCCTTACAATAATGTGATTATAATGTATCTCAATGTAAGTTTCTTTGGGTTGATCCTACTCAGAGTTTATTGAACTTCTTGGAAATTTATATTAATATCTTTCATCAATTTTGGCATGTTTCTGGCCATTATCTTTTCCAAAAAATCTGCACTCTTCTTTCTTCCTTTTCCTTCTTGAACTTCCATAACATCTATGTTAGTTTGCTTCATAGCATACCATAAGTACCTTAGTCTCTGTTCACTTTCCTTCATTTTTAAAAATTTCCCCAAAAAAATTTCTGTTCCTCAGACTTGATGATTTCATTGTCCTACCTTTAAGTTCACAAATTCTTTCTTTTGACTTTGGAAATCTTGAATCCCTCTAATAAAATTTTAATTTTGATTACTGTCCTTTTCAGCTCCAGAATTTCTGTGTGGTTCCTTTTTATAATTTCTATTTCTTGGCCAGGCACAGTGACTCATGCCTGTAATCCCAGCACTTTGGGAGGCCGAAGCATGAGGATTGTTTGATCTCAGGAGTTTGAGACCAGCCTGAGCAACATAGCAAGACCTCATCTCTACAAAAAATAAATTAAAAAAAATTAATCAGGTGTGGTGGTTCCAGCTACTTGGAAGCCTAAGGTGGAAGGATCACCTGAACCCAGGAAGTTGAGGCTGTGATGAGCTGTGATCATGCCACTGCACTCCAGCCTGGATGACGGAGTGAGACCCTGACTCAATAATTTTTTCTGATTCTTTATTGGTAATCTCATTTTGTTCATGCAGAGTTTTCCTGATTTACTTTAGTTCTTTGTCCATTTTTCCCTTTAGCCTAGCTCTTTGAGCACATTTAAGACAGTTCATTTAAAGTTTTTGCCTAGTGAATCTAATGTTGGGCTTTCTCAGGCACAGTTTTTGTTAATTTATTTTTGTCCCTGAAAGTGGGCCATCATTTCCAAATCTTTGTATGCCTCGTGATTTTGTTGTTGCTGTTGAAAACTGAACATTTCACTATTATAATGTGGTAAGTCTGGAAATCAGATTCTCTCTTTTCCCCAGCATTTTAAAAATTTCTGAATACTGTAGTAGACTGTTTTGATACTTTTCCAAGCTATTTTTGCAAGGACTATTCATTGTGGTTTGTGGTCACTGAAGTCTCTGTTTCTTTAGCTGGTAGTTCAGCCAGTGTTTTAGCAGAGATTTCCTTGAATACCAAGGACTAAACAAACAACACACACACACAAACAAAGAGAGAGAGAGAGAGAGAGAGAGAGAGAGAGAGAGAAAGAGAGAGAGAGAGAATATCAAACAAGCAAAAAAACTTACCTCACCCAGCTTTCCTGGTCTTTGCAGATTGGTTGGGTCCACCCTCCTTTAACACTTAGCTGGGCTTGCTCTGGTTGTAGGGATCAGTCTGAGGTGAAGGTTTAAGAGCTTTATAGCGTTTTTCTAAACATGTGTCTTGCCCTGGACATGCATGTGGTATTCTAAATTCCCTGTATACATAGCTGCTTTTGAATGTTTTAATTTCCCAAGCTTCTCCTCTGGGTCTAAGATGGTCTAGTGCATGTCTCCATCTATAATATTTTGCCCCAGGCATCTTTTATTTTTATTTTTTGAGTCAGAGCCTCACTCTGTCGCCCAGACTGGAGGGCAGTGGCCTGCTCACGGTCAACACAGCCTCAACCTGCTGGGCTCAGGTGATCCTTCTGTCTCAGCCTTCCAAGTAGCTGGAACTACAGGCACACACTACCATGCCTGGCTAATTTTTTGATTTATTGTAGAGATGAGGTCATACCAAGTTGTCCAGGCTGGTCTCGAACCCGTGGGCTCAGGCAAACCTATCGCCTCAGCCTCCCAAAGTGCTGGGATTATAGGAGTGAGCCACTGCATCCGGCCTGTTCTGTTTTCTTTTCAGTGTTCCTGTGGGAAAACGAGAGCTTGGAGCTTCCTAGTTCACCATTTTGCTGATGTCATTCCCAGTGGCATTTTTTGCATCGACTTTTTCCTTGTGTTTGATGCTTTGGGACCACAAAATGGCTGCCATAGCTCTCGGCCCATCTATGTCTAGGGCAGCTAAAATCAGGCAAGGATAAGGTATCATGCCAGTTGCACAATCTCCTTTAATGAGGAAAGCAAAAGCCTTCCACAGAGCCAGAACCAGATCATGTGGCCACTGCTACTGCAAAGGGGGCTGGGAAAACAGGGAGCAGCCTCTCTCACCTCAACTGTGGGCACAGTCCTTCGCCAAATAGAGTGCAGGTTATGATGGCAATGAAGGTGCCACTAGTAGGCTGGTTACACTAAAGAGTTAGAAGTTGGGGATGTTGCCGGTTTCTCTTGCCTATGCCAGCTCTAGCATGTCTATCTCTCCTCTTTCCCTTCTCTAATAAACTTTGAAAACTAAAAAAAAAAGAAGAAGTGGGGGATGTGACAACTTACATCTGTACTGGTCAGAGTATTGTACACTCACCCAGTCAAGGTACCTGTGACCCAAGTGACTGGCTTAGCAAGGATGCCTACCATTCCTCTCAGCCCAGACCCCCTAGACCCCCTAACTCTCTAAATGCAGTTGGGATGTGGAACAGCAAGCCAGTGAGCGATCTTGATGTCTCCAGGGCTTGTCTACACATGGCTTACCTGGGGCAGACTCTGCCAGGCACCCACCCGAGACCTGAGCACAGTGGGCTGCTTTGCTGACGGCTGGCTCACTCCTGACTGCCTCCTGACTTTATGACTTGGGGCAGCTCTGGTTTCCTCTCTGCGCCTGCTAAGAGCAGCCACATTTCAAGCATGTTTTGCTATTCTAATATCAATCTCATAATATCAGTGATAAGAGAAAGTTAAAAATGAGGTATCATCTTATAGTTACAAAATTGGTAAAGTTCAACAAGTACATGAAGGTGAGACTGTGGTGAGATTGTGCCTTCACGTGTTGCCGATGTCGGTGGAGTCATAGGCCTCGGGAAGCCATTGCGTGTTCACCATCTGGGATTGGCATCAACCCTCCGCTGGATATCAATGACTGAGAATCTGATAATTACCCGATAAATCCTGGATTAGCCTGAGGGAAGAAATGGTGAACTGTGTACTTAAGAATCGTAAACATTGTACTCTGACTCACAAATCTCATCTCTAGGAAGTAGTTTTAAGGAAATAAATTCAAAAAAAGAAGCAAATATGTTTAGACACAAAGAAGCTAACCAGAAACTTATTTATACCAATGAAATATTGGAAACCTGCCCAACATTCAGCATTAGAAGGGCAGAAGATCCATCTCTTCTGCGGATCATAATTGAGGGGCAAACGTGCTAATCAGAGACTAAAGGCAATGGTGTGTAATTATGTTAAAAGTCAAGAGAAAAATCTAAACGCACGAGTGTTCACATCACGTGATCACAACTTAGCATATGTGCCCCGAGGCAAGGCCCTGGAGGGATTTGTACATAGGCAGTGGGTGGTGAGATTGTGGGTAAATGTTTTTTTGTTTGTTTGTTTGTTTTTGTTTTTAGTTGGAGTCTCACTCTGTCTCCCAGGCTGGAGTGCAGTGGCCCACTCATGGCCACCCCAGCGTCGACCTGCTGGGCTCCGGTAATCCTTCCGCCTCAGCCTTCCAAGTAGCTGGAACTACAGGTGTGCGCTACCATGCCTGGCTAATTTTTTTTTTTAATTGTAGAGACGAGGTCTCGCCAAGTTGTGTGGGCTGGTCTCGAACACGTGGGTTCAGGCAATCCACTCGCATCGGCCTCCCAAAGTGCTGGGATTACAGGCTGAGCCACTGAGCCTAGCCCACATTTTCATCTTTTATTCTGAGTTGGACTATGCAGCTCTCACGCTGCTTGTGTTTCAGAAAAGGCCCCAAGAGATCATGTATCTGGGCTCCACCTATCTGTGCTGCTGTGCTGGGCAAAGCTGGACTTCAGAGTCTCACCTTGAAAGACGTGTGGGTCCTGCACCCACTGCAGCAGGTGCTAGGTTGGCACTGGGCCCCTCCCCTTGGTACTTGTAGCCCCCACGCGTGCCAACAGTGACTTCTTGCCATGAGAGCCACCACCCTGCCTGGGGCTCTCGACACGGAGTGCGCTGACCACAAGGCTAGTACTAAAATTTTGAGGAGTGTTCTCAACCAATGGTAGATGGAGGTGGCAGGAAAGTGGCTCGCATACTTATTAGTTGGAGGGGATCCTCTGGGGCACGTCCCCACCAGCTCCTGGAGGTCCCCAGGGGCAGGAGCAGCTCTTGTACACGTCCTGGCTGGCATCCTTCTATCCCTTGGCTTATTCCCCACTCACCTACTGCTGCCATCTGGGGTCACCTCTAAATAAACTATTTGCACTGGGATCCTTTTTTTGGGGTTTGCTTCTAGGGGAACCAGATGACAACACCCAGAACAGAGGATGCAGAAAGACCAGCTTCGTGAGTGGTAGAGATGCAGGGTCTGCCAGCGAGGGTATAGGGGACAGTGTCTGAAAGGTCCCACAAGGGCAGGCCTGGACCATTGACCCCCTTCCTCTCCATCACAGCTGTCTTAAAGGTTTCAGGGCCCGCTTGGCCCTGTCTTGGTCTCCTTCCCCTCAGCCTCTGTCTGCCCCTGCGTGAGCCTGAGTGGTTCCCCAATGAGTCAGGCCAGGATCCCTGGAACACAAGAGATAGCTGAACTCGGCAGCGAGCAACAGGTCTCTCCCTGTAGCTGTCTCTAGCTGGTGGCCGCACGGGAGATGTTCCAAACCCGCTGCCCTTATCTGAAGCTAGCCTTGGCAATGGGGGCCAAGGTCATGGTCTATCCTTGTGATAGTGAGAGCCTAAGGGAGGCCTTGAAGATTCCTATCAGGAGAGAGCAGAAGGTGTGTACCATGCCCCTGGTCCTAGGTGGGGCAGGGCTGTTGCTCAGGGCTGCCAGCCATGCTCTGTCCCCCACTAAGGTTGGCTGGTGGGCCAGGCCTGAACAAAGGACAAGCTGGAAAAGGCAGGAGAGGTGGGGGAAGGAAGAGCGAGGTGAGAGAAGGAGGGTCTCACTCCATCTGGGATCTCCGTCAACTGTCACGCCCTGAAATGAGCTGTTCTTTCCCTTTGCTGACTGGAGGAGAGGACTTTTGTTAATGCGTCACTCCACCCTCAGTGTCCCTCTGTTATCAGGCTGTTAATATTAATTAACAACAGTTGCTAAGGATGATCGTGCAGAAGGTGCTGTCTGAGCCCACAGCTGGCCCTGGTCCAAAGAGGGGGAGGGGCAGAGTGGGGGCCTGAGGCTGAGCCAGGGAGGCCATGGAGGTTCCGGGACTTTGCTGAGCCCCCGAGGCCGGAGCCCAGCCAGTGCCTGATCCCACCTGTGTCTCCTGGCCCTGGGGCCAACTCCAGCAGAGGCCGAGTGGGGGCTAACAGCCAGCTGTCACCCCCCAGCTGGCCCGGCCCTCTGGCTTTGGTCGCTTTGGGAATTGGGCAGAGACCCCAGCACCTCCACGAGGAGGCTCATCTCAGAGGGGGGCCTGTGGGGTGCGGTTGAGGGGTGAGAGGGATGAGAACTGGTGGATTATTAACCAGCAGGGCTCAGCCTCATTGGTCCCCAGCCCAGTCAGGCCAGGGCTGTCATCAAGGGGGAGGAGGCTCCCTTAATGTGCGTTCAGCCTTCGGCTATCCCTGGCTGTCCCTGGTGTCCCTGAGGCCTGGCCCTGCTCCCCGCTGACCCCTTCCCAGACCCGGGATGTTGGAGGCTGGCCTGATGAGCTGGCTGCTCTGGACCCTGCTCTTGCACTTGGTGAGTCCAAGTGCTTGAATCCACACCCCTCTGCTTCTGGTTGGGGGCCCTGGGGACAGCTGTATACCAGGTAGGGGCTGCCGGCTGACAGTGAGGGAGCCTCAGGGTCTGGGGACTAGGCTGGTCTCTGGACGCACAAGGAATCTCAGGCCTCCCACAGGAGGGGTGCGGGATGAGGGTGTCCAGTTCATGGGCTTGAATGAGCACAAGGGTCAGGGAGAGGCAGCTGGACTGGGGTACTCTGAATCCCTCCCATCCCTGGCCCTGCTGTGGGGTCCTGGCCTGTGGTAGAAGGATTGAGTCAAGGGGGTGCTGGGGGGGGCAGGATTTCCTGATCAGCGTCACTTGCAGAGGACTGAGCGTCCTGGGCGTTGGAGGAAGTCCAAGGCTTTCGCCTCTTAAGTTCCTTGCTCACCACATATCTGGGAGGTGGGTGATGGCTTTCAGCCTCAAGCTGATGAAGGTGGGGGGTATGGACTCCTGCAGAGAATTCCAAGAGATGCTGGCCTGTGGATGTAGTGTGCAGCTAGGAGACGCAGGCTGACGGCAGAGTGGGCAGAGCCTAGCACCCACAAGGTGCCTTGGCATCACCTCCGCCTCCCCATCTGTCCCCTGTCCTCTCCAGCGTGACCTTCCTAAACAGCAGATGTATTTACCAGGTCATCTTCTTCTCTTTGGCGGCCCAGTCACCCCCAGGAAGAAAGCCCTGGCTGCGCCATCCACTCACCACTCCAACACTGGCCAGCTAGCACATGCCCCCAGGAGGCTTCCCACGGATCCCTTTCCCACCCCTACTCTGTGTCCTTCCTACCCCATGCCCTCCCTGGCCGCCTGTTGCCCGGAGAGCATCCAGCGGAACTGACCAGTGCCAAGGCCTGTGAATGATATTGCTGTGCTCCACAGGCCCAGAGCGAGCTGTACACACCCATCCACCAGACCGGCTACTGCGCCTTCTATGATGAATGTGGGAAGAACCCAGAGCTGTCCGGAGGCCTCACATCGCTGTCCAATGTATCCTGCCTGTCCAACACACCAGCCCGCAACATCACGGGTAGCCACCTGCTCCTATTACAAAGAATCTGCCCCAAGCTCTACAATGGCCCCAGCACCCAAGCCTGCTGTTCCGCCAAGCAGCTGGTGTCGCTGGAGGTGAGCCTGTCTATCACCAAGGCCCTCCTCACCCGCTGCCCAGCCTGCTCCGACAATTTCGTGAACCTGCACTGCTATAACACCTGCAGCCCCAACCAGAGCCTGTTCATCAACGTGACCCGCGTGGCCCAGAGAGAGGAAGGCCAGCCCCCCGCCGTAGTGGCCTACGAGGCTTTCTACCAGCGCAGCTTTGCCGAGCAGACCTATGAATCCTGCAGCCGCGTGCGCATCCCTGCGGCTGCCACGCTGGCCGTGGGCACCATGTGCGGCGTGTACGGCTCCGCCCTTTGCAATGCCCAGCGCTGGCTCAACTTCCAGGGAGACACAGGCAATGGCCTGGCTCCACTGGACATCACCTTCCACCTCTCGGCGCCTGACCAGGCCCTAGGGAGCGGGATGCAGCCTTTGAACAAGGAGATTGCACCGTGCAATGAGACCCAAGGCGACAGTGCAGCGGCCTGCTCCTGCCAGGACTGTGCTGCGTCCTGCCCTGCCATAACCCAGCCCGAGGCCCTAGACCCTACCTTCTACCTGGGCCGGATGCCGGGAGGGATAGCCCTCGTGATCATCCTCAGCTCTGTCTTTGTCTTGCTTACCATCTTCCTAGTGTACCTCCGCAAGGCCTCTGACAAGGACAAATGCAAGAGGAAGGATCCCACGGCAGGCAACAGCCTCTCCGACAGGATCAGCCTCTCCAGCCACACCCTCCTTGGTCAGTTCTTCCAGGGCTGGGGCACATGGGTGGCCTCGTGGCCTCTGACCATCTTGGTTCTGTCCAGTGTTATGGTGGTGTCCTTGGCAGCGGGCCTCGTCTTCATGGAGCTTACCACAGATCCCGTGGAGCTGTGGTCAGCCCCCAATAGCCAAGCCCGAAGAGAGAAGGCTTTCCATGACCAGCATTTCGGCCCCTTCTTCCGAACCAACCAGGTGATTCTGACGGCTCCCAACCGGTCTAGCTACAGGTATGACTCTCTGCTGTTGGGGTCCAAGAACTTCAGCGGGATCCTGGCCCTGGACCTGCTGCTGGAGCTGCTGGAGCTGCAGGAGAGGCTGCGGCACCTCCAGGTGTGGTCGCCAGAGGCACAGCGCAACATTTCCCTGCAGGACATCTGTTACGCCCCCCTCAGCCCAGACAATGCCAGTCTCTCCGACTGCTGCATCAATAGCCTTCTGCAGTATTTCCAGAGTAACCGCACGCGCCTGCTGCTCACGGCCAACCAGACACTGACAGGGCAGACCTCCCAGGTCGACTGGAAGGACCACTTTCTCTACTGTGCCAAGTGAGTCCTTGGCAAGGCGCCGTGGAGGAGCGGGGCGGGTGGTTGGCTGCCACGGCCTCCTGGGCAACGGGCCAGGCATATAGCCATCCCGAGGGACTGGGGGCAGCTATTCTGAGGGCTCTGTCCTGGGGCCGCGGTGTGCTCTGCTCCTTCTCCGTCCCCACTCCCTTGTCCAGAGCTCCTGCCCCTGTAGCAGGTTTGCATGTTTCCGTAATAGCCTCTTTAGCCCTGACTCACTTGGTCTTTCTTTTTTTTTGCAGCATAATGACTATTTATTTACATAGCATTTATATTGTATTAG